>VZRF01009721.1:0-19893 GCA_013396875.1 Vireo altiloquus
GTATGCTTTAAGAAAAAATGCAAAATTATTTAATTTTTGTTTCTTTTCTCCTTTGTTCCAGTGCTCTGTCCATGACTGGCTTGATCCTTATTGCCCTCGGTACTGGTGGCATAAAACCTTCTGTGTCAACGTTTGGTGGAGATCAGTTTGAAGATGATCAGGTAATGTCTTTCAGATTTTCAGTTATAAACACAGTCTAACTGATGTTGGACTATTATAATATTGGGATTTAGGATTTTTCCTTTTGTTTCTTTCTCTTATGGAATTTTGTCCCATCTGTCGCTACTAAACCATAACTACCGATTCTTAACAGAACAAAAAAAATGTGGCTGGGAGGAGAATGAGGGGGGAGGGTGTAGCTGGCTACTTTCTTTACCTGGGAGGGGAGGTTCTTTCTGGAAGGGAAAAGATACCTCGAGATTTTGGCCAGGTGGTGAGGGGCTGGGCTTGGTGCCTCTCTCTTCTTGCTCTCTTGGCATCAGAGTGGGAGACCAGCTGCAGCCACCGTGAGGAGAATTTGCCACCACTGTGAGGCTCCATCTCTTGCTGCCTCCTCCTACTGTGAGTGAAGCTCCGCTTGTGGGAGCGGCCATTGCACTGGGACCTTATGAACACCCTACCTCACTATAAAAAGGACCTTCACCATCTGCTCGTGTGCCTCAGGGGAAACCCCAGAACCCCAAGCCCCTTTCCTCTCCGAGGGAGCCTCTCCCAGCTATGTCCAGGAGCCGAGCTGCCACTAACCAGCCCTTCCGTGTCTCTGCTACTGCTTCGGGGATTTTTTTTGCTACACTGTAGGCACGCACTCAGGCCTGCCGTGACATGCCGCAGTTCCAGCTACAGCTGTGGAGTTTNACTTGGTACCGGTGGCATCAAACCTTGTGTGTCAACGTTTGGTGGAGATCAGTTTGAAGATGAACAGGTAACAATGTCTTTCAGATTTTCAGTTACACAGATACTCTAACTAATGATGGACTATTATACTACTCTAATAATATACATGTTTAGACAGGTGCATTACTGCAGTGTTTTCCTGAGTAGCTGAAGAAGGAGCTAGTTAATTACTTGTCTTGAACTTTGAAACCAGAGGTGCTGATTTTTTGCTGATTTTTTAAGCTTTTTTAAACATCTTTCTGTTTTTACGGCAGGAAAAGCAAAGAAGTACCTTCTTCTCTCTCTTTTATTTGGCCATTAATGCTGGAAGTCTCCTGTCTACTATAGTCACCCCAAATCTCAGAGGTAAGGTCACATGTTTGTTTATAATTGTTAAACATCAGAAAAGGAGTGTTGGATTGCAGTCCAGTTAGGCTTAAATTAAAGTTCTGTTCTCTGACACATTGGCGTTTTCTAGCAAATAGTCTTCAGTGTGTCATCCAGCTTCTCAGGGAAGTACTAGATCTGAAGAGACACGCTGCAGCTAACAACTTGTATGTACAAGTTGTTGTAAGCTAACAACTTCATGCACGTTTTAATTCCACAAGGGTACAAATGTGTCACTTCTTCCAATACCTTTCAAACTATCCCACTAGAAAGAGTTGTGTTGCTTCCTGAGAAAGGAAGGGGAGAGAGCCTTCTCCTCTGGAAGTGGAGACTATTCTGAAGCGTGCCCATGCTAAGTACCGAAGCATCTCTGCGTGTAGGAATACATTTATCCATGTGACAAAGTAAATAACTTTTCATATTGTTAAATAAGAAAGTGGTGTTCTCTTTTGCTTATAAAGAATAATATGATGCTAAAGAAAACCAAGCAATTTGCTAACCTATATGCATATGGATTTCCGTGGCAAGCTTGCACAGATGGTGCTGTATGGATGCCCTTGCCAGCAGTTTCAAAAGGCTGCTTTCCTCAAAAGAAAGGAAACAGCATGTGAATTCTGGAGTAACCCTAAAGCACTGGGCTGAAATTCTGGCCTTTGGATTTCTTGACTCAAAAAGACTCTGTAGAAGAGTTTTAGATGTCTGCTTAATGCAAATTCTATCCTTTCCCAAAAAAGGAAGGAGAGGTGCATAAGGCACGGTGTGTAGTTTACCTCCTTGCTGATACAGGGTGAAAAATACCTTGGAAAAAAATGACAGATGGAGCTGAGGGAAGTGATAATCTATTATTTCCTGTAAAGGTTTAACCAGAAGACTAATACAACTAAATGAAGACATTAATTATCCGCAAGCTAACATGTTTTTTCCAAACCCTACTCTCTAATTCTCCCTTAGAAGGAGAATGGTGATGAATGTAATAATTCTGTTTAGTCTTTTATTTTATACTGCTAGTAGCTGTGTTCGTACTCTGAGCATCACTTTAGGATGTGTGCTTGAAGTCCATAGAGTCAAATCTGTGACTAATGCTGAGGAGGGGAGGGGGCTGGTGATTGGGAGGTTTTTTTGACAAGTGACACTTACACTACTAGAATCTTTGTTTATGAACTTCTCCCAAAACTTTCATAATCTAGTTCCTTTCTCACTAAGGACATGCTTTTGACCCTTCTAGTGTAATTCTTCACATCTCAGTGTAAAACTAGATGTAAACTTCCTGTGAGTAGATCCTGAGGGGCATTAGACTGTTTGGCCTGGAGAAGAGAAGGCAAAGGGGAGGTTTTATCAAAGTGTACAAGTACCTGATGAGAAAGAATGAAGAGGGTGGAGGCAGGCTTTCCTCAGTGGGTGGTACCCAGTGTCAGGTCAAGAGGCAACGGGCACAAACTGAGGCTCAGGAGGTTCCCTCTGAACATCAAGAAACACTTTTTCACTCTCAGGGTGATCAAGAACTGGCACAGGCTGCCCGGAGAGGTTGTGGAGTCTCCATCCGTGGAGATACTCAAAAGCCATCTGGACACAGTCCTAGACAACTACTTCCAGGTAGCCCTAGCTGAGTGGGACACTTGGACCAGAGGTCCCTTCCAACCTCCACCATTCTGTGATATGTAATTCCCCTTTTCAATAATGAAAGAGAAGTTGAATACTGACCCTCCACTCTGAGGATGTCAGCAGACAGGTTTGTTGTTTCCCCATGAATTAACAGTGAATGCAAAGAACAGAAACCATACGGAAAACATCAGCAGTGCTGACTGAGACTTTTATTTGCTGTTACTTTTTGCTTCAGCTACGGAGTGTGGCATTCATACCAAACAACGATGTTACCCACTAGCTTTTGGAGTTCCTGCTATCCTCATGGCTGTTGCCTTGGGTAGGTGAATCTGTTGCCATCCTGTTGCCTTGGTAATTAGATGATAACAGTCTCAGAATAATGAAAGTGTGATAGAAATCTCCAGGTACTGATGTCTACCAATACCTGATCATTTCTGCAGATTTTGACTTAAAATTTTTTCTTGGGTGGGATTAATCTAAAGCACTCACTTTTACAGAAGAGACTGATTTAGCAAGAGAGTCTGATGGGTTTGGGGTGTGGCATGAATATATCTTTGAATTCTATACATGATGTCAATTACTGCCTCGATTTCTTGGATTACTGGTGTGTACAACTAGATCTTCTGAATGTAGGGTGAGAACTCTCAGAAAATGTGTGTTGTGGGCATTATCTCTAGTCCAGGATGGTAAACTGTATGAGGTAATTGTCCCTGCACTGGAGAAATCCCATACTTGGTATGTCAATACTTCTCAAACATCTGCATTTTTACCAGCTGTGCTACAGGTCACTCCCTGAGCCTTGCTGCTGACCAAGAAACTGGGGGTGCCATTATGTACTCCAGTATCTCTCCCCCATGGTCCTGGTCCTTTAAGGTCCTGACTGGGAGCCCACCTGGCTACCAGTGACCTCGCCTTGCCCGTGAGCCCAGCGCAGGTTGGAGAGCGGCTGAGGGGGTTTGCCTGTGTCCTGCCCTGCACATGGGACGATGAGGCTGGGGGATGTGCCTGGGCAATGTGCCTGAGGCTGGCAGCAGAGGACACCTTGGTGAGTCCTGCAGTTCAGGCAGAGCCTTGCGTGTCCCTGCATGATGTGAGCTGCAGCATCCTGAGCTCCTGAAAAGGAGCTTCTACAGCAAGGCCAGAGTCAAGGTCCTAAATGGTCCTTGTTTTGACCCTTCCTTTCACTGAGATAACCTCCCATGGAGCACTTACCTTAAGAGTTTCCAGATTTAGTTTTTTGTCTTGAAATGAAGCAATCTGCTGGTATTCATTTGATTTAACTTACTATATGATAGCATGTGAGTGGGGAATTTCATTGCTTCCTAGGAGGCTTATTCCCACCCTGATTTAACTCCTTGACTTACTGTTTCCCTACCAAATTATTTCCACTATTTTAATTTAATCCTGAGTTGCTTTTGGTTTCTGTTTGCATATCGTAGCTGTGTTTGTAATTGGAAGCAAAATGTACAAGAAAGTTAAACCGCAAGGAAATGTCATTCTTCAAGTTTCCAAATGCGTTGGGGTAAGTACTGCTTCCATTCCCCAAATGCCTGGCAGAAATTCTTAAAAATGTTCTGTTAATATGCCTAAATCAGAAATCTGTCTTTATATGAGGAAAGTTTCTGAAGTTTTTTACTTTATTACAGAAGGCTTCTTACTGATAACTCCAGATTTAGACTGTCTTTTTACAGATATCTTGATTTATATGTGAATTTATGCACAAAGGAAACAAAATAAGGTGCCAATGTTATGTAAAAGCTTATCCCAACTTTTGGGAATCATTCCTTCTGCATTTGTGCACCTTTATGCAGAAAGAGACAAACATGCCTTGAGTCAAGAGCAGAGCTATTAGTACATCTTACCAGCAAAAATTTATTCCTTATTAAAAGAATATTATCCACAATGCAGAGGTTTACTGGTTCCCACTGTATTAAGGAAGTTTGGGGGGTTGCACCTCAGTGTCATCCAGCAAAGAAAGGAGTGGAATCTACATGAATAGCACAGCATGTCCCAACTTTGCAGTGCCTCACCTTTGAGTCAGATTTATTCTTGTATGAGCTTCTTCATTCTCCATACAGATCTGACAGCTTTATACAGCCCAGCCTACTGCTTATCATGTAAGCACTGTCAAAACCAAATCTCTGTAGGTGACTTTGGCCATTGCTTAGAGTGCTGCTCCTAAGGCCCAGCTCGGCCTTGCAAGTTATTCTGCACAGAAAACCTTAGGAGTTCTTTGGGACTGTATTTGTGTATATTTAATGTCAGGGTGTGAGACATAGCTACAAGATGCAGCTCCTCATAGGAGAATGTTCTACAGCCATTCAGCTCTGAAAACCTGTGCACATGATACTACTCTATTTATTGTTGTACATAAGTAAGTCTGAAGAAGGCAGTTCTTGTAGCTCCTAACGGCAACCCATGTTGAGAGAGACTGCTCTGAGCTGTCCACGTAACCCCAAGGGCACACTCTGCTGGCTATGCAGTGTGTGGCCTTACAAACAAAGTTCCCCTAGATGATTGGAGCAGTTAACAGAAGTCAAGTCACCTTCAGCAGCCTCTAAACACAAGAAGCCATCATCTCTAATGGCAAAGCAGTTTATTGTGTTTTAGATATTTGTAGTGGCATTAAATATAATTCTGTCTCTCCTCAGTTTGCCATCAAAAATAGGTTTCGGCATCGCAGCAAGGAGTTCCCCAAGAGAGAGCACTGGCTAGACTGGGCAAGTGAGAAGTATGATGTAAGTATTGTGGGAGCCTCCTCTGCTGTCACATCCCCTGGCCCTCAGCTTCTCTCTGTCTGCTCTGATCCATTGCCTCATGCATTGGGCAAATAGTTTTGGGCCCCTGGATCATTCAGTAGCTGATCTGGCCAAACCTCTGTGCTCTCCTGGCATTGCAGTTTATCACCTCAGCTCCAGTGGGAGAAAGCAGAGCTGTGTGAGTCAATGCTCTGTGTAATCACAGGCTGTCCAGGGAAACTCAAGGGAGCTGAAGTAAAGACTTTCCCTTGCCAAACAAATACAAATATTTAAGGTTTTCAGTTAGGAAAATGGCAGGCCAATTACCTTTCCTTCTCAACTTCCTGTATCTCCTGGTAAACTGGCCTCAAACAAAATATGCTGCTGTAATGACTGCAGAGGGGAAAAGGGTAATGGTGCTGCCTGTCATGGTCAGTGCAGGCCGTAATACTTGTCTTGGTATGAAACATCAGAATTATGCTTTGGAATTTCAGCTTAAGCAGCTAAACACTCCATTCCCTCCAGCCTCAGTACAATTTCTTATCATGACAATCAAAGCCTTGTATCCCATAGTTCCCAGTCTGCCCTTTGCCTTCTATTCACTCTGCCCTGTTGTCAATGGCAGCACAAACCTTAGCCTGTCACCTTTATTTTCCTTTTCCTGGATGCTTTGTTCATATGTGAAATTCCTCAGTTGCCTATTGCTCAAAAGCCTCCTTCCTAGAAAAATAACATACCACTGAGTGCTGAATCTCATGCTGCCATCAGTGCACATGCAGAGGCCCAGGTCTCTCTGAGTGAGACCAGCAGCCCTTCCCACACACACAGAGGCAGACTTTGTACTATTTTAACAGAGGTCATCAGATGTACCCACAACATGCAAAGCTTAATGTGTGGGTAAACATTACAGGATGGGTCTTTACCTGTTGCTATGATGTGAGTAGCTGTCTGAAACTGTCTCTCTTTTTTCCCTTCCTTTTTTAAACCAATTGATCTTTTGTAATTTTTATTTCTACAGAAACAACTGATTGCTCAGACTAAGATGGCCTTGAAGGTGCTTTTCCTTTACATCCCTCTCCCCATGTTCTGGGCACTTTTTGACCAGCAGGTAAAGTAGAAATTGTTGGGCTTGGTAATTACAGCTGTACCATGTCACTCTATGTACTCTGAGGTCACCAGGCATAAAAGGTGCCTATGGGAGTGTGGAAAAACAAATTCTTTATCCTGGTTTTATTGCAAAAGGGTAGTTACTGAGTCATGTCAGTACAGGATGATCTGCAGCCAGGGGCAATCTCAGTTTACCTGAGCACACCCAGGACAGATTCGGTGACTGAGACCTCTCCAAATCTTGTATCAGCCTGGGACTCAGGGCATGAATCAGAAATTTAAAGCTTTCTTAGTGCTAATGTTTCTTCAATTGTCAGCTATCAGATGAAATTTAGGGTCCTAGTGTAAATGAACTGGATGCCAGTTTGTTTAATTGTTCACACCTGGTTATAAATACCTTACACCTTCAAGTATAAGCCTGTAATTCCCATTCACTTGGAGGACTGGGTGCTCAAGACTTACAAAAGCAGCATTCATAGTTAAGCCCTGAAGTATGAATTTAGGAAGATGCTTGAGAGAAGCAGGGGTTGAAAGCCTTATCCAAGTCAGATGGTAGGAAGTTTGGTCCAGATTCCCTCTACCCTACTGCTTCAGTCTAGTGCCCATGAGCTGCAGCTGTCAGTGTGACCTGTTGCAATTAGGCAGCTCTGCTGTAAATTCAGAGCTCAATACTCATTACATGGGTAATAACTCCCATCTTGGACAGTGCTGTGTTGTGGGCGGCTGAAGGCTCTCGCCCAGATGCAGCCATTAGCGTTCCTGTCTCATCCTGGGCTCAGGCCTAAAGTCAGCCCCACTTGTCTCAGCTACAGGCAGGTTTTTGGGGCAGAGGGCTCTGGGCTGTGTGAAGGAAGGGCTTGGCTTGGCTGCTGGCTCTGAGCTGTGTGAAGGAAGGGTGGATGAGTGGGAGGTGTGGGCTGCTCGGGCTCAGGCTGGCAGCACCTGGGCCCCGGGATGGCTTCTGTGCACAGCACACAGCAGTGCCCTGCACAGGAAGTCCCTGCGTCTCTCCAGCTGATTTCTGCATCTAAGTTATTTTCTGCTGTGTTTCACAAAATGAGTAAATGGAGTGGAACAGGTCCCGAGGCTCACTTTGTTCAAATGTTTACATTGCAGAGTAAGAATACTCCCATAGCAAGCTGGCTTTACTAGCTAGCTTTACTTTTTGTTGTATTGCATGTCTTTTCCAACACTTGACTTATAAAAACAATTCAAAAGGAACTTTAGAACATTGATTTACTGTGACATCTAATTTTTTCTTCTCTTATTAAGGGGTCAAGATGGACACTGCAAGCCACAGCAATGAATGGGGATTTTGTAGGTTACTTTTTATTCCTTTTTTTTTAATTAACACTTTTCAGACCAATTTTATTTGTTGTCACAATATTCAAAACTATTTCTTTTTTTCCTTCATCAGGGTATTCTAGTTCAACCAGACCAAATGCAGGTATGTTAATTTTCTATCTGCCAATTTCAAGTTCTTCTGAAAGATTATATACTTATTGCCCTTACTTAAAAAAAGCACTTTGAAAAATACTTAATTTTTTTTGTCATGTTCATCTTCCACAGATTGTGAATCCAATCCTGATTGTAATAATGGTCCCAGTTGTAGACTCTTTGGTTTATCCTTTAATCAAGAAATGCAAGATCAATTTTACGTAAGTTGATGTAATTATCTGGCTTCAAGGGAGGCTCATTTCAGTAGTTTCTTTAACTGGCTCTTCCAGGCTTAATGTAACAAGAGCAAGCATTCAGCTAAGGAGGAAGTAGAAGTGTATTTAAAATGGGTTAATATGTTAAAAAAATAAAAATATAAAAAAAACCAGAATGCTGCAAGTGGTATGGAGAGGCACCACAGATTGGAAGAGGAGATTCTAATAGTAAAGTAGCAATGTTNCCAGAATGCTGCAAGTAGTATGGAGAGACAAGATTAGAAGAGGAGATTCTAATAGTAAAGTAGCAATGTTTTTCAGTTAAGGACAAAATCATTTGATTGCAGGAGTGACGAGGCCCTGCAGGCTTCTGGCCCGGCTATTTTCCAGTTTCAATGTCCCATACCAGGAAGAGATGAGGCAAGACTTCCTGTTGCAGTTTCAAGGATTGTTTATTATTTCTTATCTAAATTTCAGAAGCACAACCTTCTGCAGCGACTTTCAAGAGTGCAATGGCAATGGCTGCAGCTCCTTTGTGCGGACAGTTTTTAAAACGTTATCATCCAATTATTGATCACTACGTATTCTGTTTAATCTTTAGTACCAATAACTACTAATTTTATTAACATGCCTCTTCTACACTGAGTCCTTTCTACCAACCACTGAATTACAGGAAATGGAGACAAAGAAGAAGGAAAAAGAAGGAGAAGAAGAAGGCAGCAGAGCCAATGCCACAAATTCTCCATGTTGTCTCCATATATATATATAGCAAAATCTAAAACTACAAATGCACACTCTGTGGTACATTAACAAAAATCTTTTTCACACTTTTGATGCTTTCAGCTCGTCCGGAAGCGAAAGGAGCTTCTCCCACGGACTTAGGTCAAAGGCTGAATTACCTTGCAGAGCTCTGGGGGAAAAGTGACCCCTCACAGGAGCAGGAAAAGTTTTCCAGCTTTCCTGGACTCCAACACAGGAGAGATGATCTTGATTATTTTCCATATCCCCCATGTCTATCCCGTCTCCCTCCTGAAGAATAGGAAGTAGAAATACAACCAAAATCCTTAGTATTTGTCATGTTTTGGGCTTAAAAGTACCTGAGACACAAGATGCTTCCTCTTCAGTCTCAGCTGGGAGTCTTGCTCACTGGATACTTCTAGGTGGAGCTTTGGGGGCATTACACGTTATTTTTCAACATTGGTAATGAAGTGGCTAGCACTTGCAAGAGTGCTTGGAGAGGCAGAAGAGAATACAGTTCTTAAACCAATTTTCAGAGACCTAAGGTGCAATGCTGTTTTTCTGTATAGCTCTGAAAAATCTAGGATGTGTGCTGTGCTGGAAACATTGTCATTCATTTATGGACATTCTACACTGGATAAATGATGCCACAAATGAAATATATTCTCTAAATCTATCCTTACAGCTTAATTGAATGCCAGTAGATGTGTCCTGATCCAACAAATTTCCCTGAATGTTTTAGTTCAATCTTATTTAAACATAGCAATATGGAGAGAAGATATTACTCTCCTTTTAAAGGCATATCTTCTTGTCTCTTTCTTGGTTTACAGCTAATAACTGTACTGGATTGGGTTTTTTCTTCCCACAAAACCAGATGTTTTTCAGGAACCTGATCATTATGGTCAGTCAATGTTTGAGCCCTGCAGATGCAGAGTAACAGGTTATTAAGATGTTGCAGGAAAGATGTATTTCCTGATAGCGCAACTATGAATTGAGAGAGCTTAGCAGAACACTTTCTGTAAGAACATCAGCCCTTCAAATGGTGATAAGGTGCTACTTGTGGCCATTGGAGTTTCCCAGAGAGGAAAGAAAACAATAAGCAGCTGAAGCTTTGAATTACCACTTTCTTAAATCTCACCTGTCCTCTCTTGTACTAGGCCCCTGAAGAAGATGACTGTGGGGATGTTCCTCGCCTCTATGGCTTTTGTTGCTGCTGCCCTTGTGCAACTGCAAATAGATGTAAGTTCAGCCACATGCGAGTATTTGCTATTAACATTTCGTTATTAATTGTTAATTCAGGGAGAAAAGGTGTGCTTCAGGGGAAAATGAACCAAGACTCCTAAATTTGGAGCCAATATAAGCATAGAAGTAGAGGGAGTGGAACCACATTGCAATACTGTGTTAAAACTAGTAAAATTGACTAGCAGCAAACACCATCCTGCAAAACATCACGTTGCAGTTAATATAAATCATACAGTAAAATCAATCATCAATCTTTAAACTGAGACTAAAAGCTGAAAAGCAGACACTTGCTTGGCTTACCAGAGGGCTGCTTTGTATGTTTGATCTCTTCTGATATTTAAACAGGAGCTGAAGTGTGACAGTCTGGGAAGCATCATGACAGCATGAGCAAAGATGACACTTGTTGAAGGAAGGATTTATCTCCCCTAACCTTCCTTGCCCCAAAGGGAGGTGCCATGCCTGAACCAGATGAAGCTTTCCCCTGTAGCTGGGGTATTGGCAACACCTCTGGGCAGGGCTTCATTGCATCCCAAGATCTGAATAGCAGTCTAGAGGTGTCTGTTGTGGATGAGAGACTTCTTTCCTAAGGCAGCTTGGGAGACTAGCAACAAAACCTGATTCAAGTTTCATTCCTCAGACAATCACAGGCCAGCAGGCAAATGCTAATCTGCAACATGAAATAACAAAGATTACAGTAATTACAGCAATTTTTTCCATGTGACTTAGGGCACTGATTTTACTTTTTTTTCTGTCCTATAGAAAACCTATCCAGTTTTCCCTGCAGCTGGGCAAACTCAAATCAGATTAATAAATCTAGGTGATGTTCCTGCAACAGTTCAGTTCCAGCCTCAACTTCAGAATGTGGATGTAGCACCTAATGAGGCGGTAAGTAAGGACAGATAAGAAATACTAAAAAATTAATTAAAATGAATTAAAACTAAAAAAAATCTAATGGACTAAGTCAAAGTCATTATTAACTGATGGTTCAAAATTGATTATTTTATAGGATTTTTTTACTCTAATAATTTTAATGATTTTTTTTCTTTGCATTGTGGAATGAATTGTTACTGAGAACACAGTGAGTGAAGAAATGGTAACTATGTCAATATTTGAAGTATTACTAGTTTGTTTTGATAAGAATTGGCTTTTTCCCAAGAAACCTTCCTAAACTGAACAGTGACTTGGAATTAGTTGAAAATTTCTGTCTTGTTAAAAAGATTCTACTTCTTAAAAGCAACCCTTTTCTTCAGGAAATGTCCATTCAGCTCCAGCCAGTCACTGCTATTACTGTGAGGGGTGACTTACCTGAACAGGGTGCTTCTTCTGTGGCTCCATCACACTTAAGCTTCAGATTTTGCTGCCAAAGAACTTTTTCAGGTTCTAATAGAGCACAGCATTGCTAGTTCTATTGACAGCAAAACGTTGTGGCTCTGATGGGTGCTTTTGATAAGGGATGTTAGAAGTGTGTTCTCTGATAGCCTGCAGTACTGTTTCCCTTGAAGAGGACAGATCCTACTCCAACCTCCTCCAAATTTGCCTTCCATGGAAACAGAGCTGTGAGGAGAATGTAAGGGCACCCAAACTGTATGGGGCCAGGGACTTGATGTGACCATGGTACATAACTGAAAATGAAAGGTATAAAATGCTCTATTTCCCATTAAATACATTTTATAATCCAGATGTGGATTATAAAGTGCTTTTGATAATCCTAATAAACCAAAGGCTTATTTTAGGGTAGCACTAACATGTTTATTAATGGTTTAAGTATTTTATGTTGATTAAATGTGTTTTGAATATTTAAAACATGTCATCTCTGCTTTTTGGAAAATACTGCATTGCACCTTACGCTGGGGCTACCTCTGTGGCTAAATACAATTTTACTTGGTGGTTATGGTAAGCCTGATTTATCTGGAGCAAGAAATAGGAAAATATAACAGCTATTCCATGATGCTTGTGGCAAGCTCATGTAACTTTGAAGCTTGTGTGACAAATCAAATTAATAAAAAATAATGATGAAATGGAATTAGTGCTTGATGTAGAAAACCTAAAATATGAAAGTTAGGGGATGTCCATGATCTCTGGCACTTCAGAAATAACATCTGTGTAAACTTCTGACCCTCCCAAGAGCCCGTAACATTTCCTCAAAAGTGCAGACAAATATGCAGGTGGATAAATGCAGGTGGAAATCCATGGCAATTTGTTTGTCTTTGTAGACTGGCTACATGACATTTGAGACTTCTAAGCTGCAGTCATTACACATAGTTTCTGCATCTCTAAATAAAACTGAGCCTTTGGAGCTGCTAGAGAGACAACGCTACACTTTGGCATTTAAACGGAGTACATTTGACATCAATTCTAATTTGGTAAGTCAGTTTATTTCTTCATATACACATCAGTGTTTTGACAGCTCTCTATGTGGAGTGTGTGAAGCTGAGAGGACAAGCTCTGGATAGCTCATTTCCTTTGTCTTCTTTTCTGTCTCTCCTTGTCTCTGCTGTACCAGTAAGACTGGTGAGCTGTAGAGAGTCCACCAGGATGTTGCTTAAAAAAAGTTACCAATTTATTATTTACCTTGACAACTACCCTTTCACCCCAAAACTAAGATGTGTGGTCATACAGTGTTTTCTAGTTACAGTGGGCACTAGTAGGATGCTAAAGAGGAAGTCCTGCTCTGAAGCCTCTGTTAATTCCCACTGCTGTGTAATAGTGCATATTTAAGCTGTTCTCTGATGCTAACGACATCGTTTGATAATGATCTCTTCCACCAGATATGGGACAATGTTACATCAAAACCAGAAGGACGACAAAATCTCATCAGGTAGATGTTATTTTGTGTCTAAATTTTGACAGCAGTGAGACTGTCTCTTCAATCTGTCTTTGGTGGACTCTTCTTGTTGAACATACTTTTCCATACTGTAGGAACTCGCCTCTTGCTGGACACATCACTTGATGTTTTAGGGGATGCTGTAACTTCTGAGTCATGATTCACTGAAGTTAACTTGCACACCTGCTTTGGGAGTAATTCAGTTAAAATCGGAAGTGTATGCTTCGTTCCATTGCCTAGATTTTTTTATTGGACAAATGGCATAGATTACATATCTGTACCTCCTTTTAAATCCTGGATAAGAGGTATCTTCCTACTTCTCCCTTCTCTGCTTTTCTTCTACATCTCCCACTTGCAGATGCATCACCTACTGGTTCTAGTAGTGGCTTGCTTTTGATGTTCTCCTAAGGCAGTGGGCTGATGGAGGTCTAACTTGCTTTTTGTATTAGCTACACTCTAAGAGATTTAGATTCTTTTCAAAATGTTAACTGATTAAAAAGAAAAAAAGCACTAAAGTGGAAGAATTGATACTTGTTGTGCTGCCAATATATAATTCAAAGTAAAACCTGTATGCTTTGACTTATGCATTTTTTCTGTAATATTTAATCACTCTTCCATTTTAAAGGTTCATTAACAATTACCCTTTTCCCGTCAATGTTACTATGGATGACATGGTTTTTGGAGTACTGGATCCTCTTTCTGTCAGTAATTACAGCATTGTTCAAGAACAAAAATGGTAAGCATTTTCCTTTATCCTAATTTAATCTCTTAGACATCCTTGTCCTTGGGAAAAGGGCACAGACCTTTTTTTAAATATGTAATACACACAATTGACTACACCTATGGTCTTAACTGTGGGGTTTGGGTTATTTTCTTTTTCAGGCCATTTCTCATTCGGGCTTCAATGCTTCAGACCCCTTGTTCAGTTGCTTCAAAGATATTTGGAGTTGGCAGTGCCTATACCATTTCAGTTGATGATGTGAGTTGCCACTGTTGTGAGATGGACAACATAGAATTTCATTCCATGTTGATACTTTCCTTTAATTAAAAAAACACTTGTAGAATTGTTCCTCTTGTCTTTAATAGTATATATGATAGAATTCTGGTATGTTAAACAGGACATAAAACCATTGTTAACTATAAAAATAATGAGGGTAATGATAATAACATAATGCAAGAATCCATGATCAGCACTAATGGCCCTAAATCTTTAGCCCTGTCAGACATGACAGATTTGCATGAAGTCTGCTGTAAAAAACCTATACTTTATAACTAGGTATGCAGTGCTTCACATATTGCAATATGCAATATTTGTTATTTACCCTGAACTTTCTATATGAGTATAGACCTGCTTAGAATGCCGTTACTGTTCATTATTCATTATTACTTTTCCTAATATGCTATTTTAATTTCNTTGTAGAACTTCTTAGAATGCCTTTACTGTGCAATAACATGCTATTTTATTAATGTTCATTATTACTGTTCCTAATATGCTATTTTAATTTCCAGTGTACTAATGGCACACTTAGTGTAACATACTTTGAAGATATTGCGCCAAATACAGTCCATATGGCTTGGCAGATCCCTCAGTATTTTCTTCTTACATGTGGAGAAGTAGTGTTCTCTGTCACTGGAGTGGAGTTTTNTAGTGTACTAGGTACAAACTTAATGTAACATACTTTGAAGATATTGCGCCAAATTCAGTCCATATGGCTTGGCAGATCCCTCAGTATTTTCTTCTTACATGTGGAGAAGTAGTGTTCTCTGTCACTGGAGTGGAGTTTTCATACTCACAGGTAGGTATTCCTCTTCTTGTGTTAAGCACCTTGGTGCAAGTTAAGCTCTTCCATGATCTCTTGTTTTTAAGTGGTGATTCTGTGCTGCTGCTTTGATCAGCTATATTCCTCACAGCTCCCTAGTAGGACTGTATAGGCTGATGCAAGTTGGCCTGTTCCACTAGGATTTGGTGTTTTCCATGAAGCTATCCTGAATTCTGTCATTGGAAGACTTGATTACCAGTCCTCAAATTTTCTTCTCACATGTGGCTTTCCATTGAAAATAAGTGCAATTGTCCTGCTGTGGTAAAACCAAACTGGAGAGCTCTCAAATATAAAATCAGGAAGTACTGACACCTTATCTCCACACCACATTACTCCACACAGCCTTTATTGGCAGTTTAGTTACACACTTTTAATTCCTTTGTCTTCTGGCTCCAGTTTATTAGCTGTATGTATTTCTTCTCTTCATTCTGAATCTAGAAACTGCAGTGATGGGAATGTTGTATGGTGTGGCTTGCTAGGTGATGCACTCAATTTCTTCATGTCATGTGTGCCACTGTTACTGAGATGTGGAACACACCTGTTAGTTGCTCAGTGTGTATAAAGTAAAAGGTGTTCTAGTTAGTGTGCTAGTAGTCTCTTGCTCCTTAAAGCCTTCTCCAGACCTGTTTAGCCCTCTAGCAATTTTTAATGTCAAAAAATAATCAAACAAAGCCACTCAACCTCCACCAAAACCTACCAAACCCAGAAATCCTCTCCCCTGCAGAGAAACTATGTTCATTGTAAGGTAAAGAATGCAGTAAATGCATCAGAAAATAAGTGGTAACACCAAGATTTAAATGTCTGTCTCTACAGGCCCCGTCTAACATGAAGTCAGTGCTGCAGGCAGGATGGCTGCTGGCTGTGGCTGTTGGTAACATAATTGTCCTTATCGTGGCTGGGGCATCCACACTCAACAAGCAGGTAAGGATGCAAGCAGTAGGTGTGCTGTTATATTACACTGTGAGAAAGCAGTTCTAATCAAGGGAGGAATCATGGCAGGTAATACAAACAGTTCTTCAGCAAAGGTTTCTACTTCCCTAGCGTTTGCCATCCTTAACTCTTGTTGTCAGGCTCCTTTGCCTGCAAGCAGCAGTTTCTAGCATCTCTATAGTAAATTTCTTCTCAGAAATTTAGAAAGAAAGTCTGTGAACTTTTGAGTTGAAATCGTGAATTAATGGAGTCAAAGCCTGCCAAAATTCTAATTTTGATTAGAATTAAATTAGTTAATTGCTAATGAGCCTTCACCTGCATACTACAGCCTTGCCACATCCCTTCTTTTGGCTCTGTTGGTTTCAAACCTCATTCTTTGGGGTATAAAAACGGTGGCTGTCCTGGTAAAGAGCACTTGTACAAGACTTTCTGTTTATTAGTGGTGCTCCGTAATGAATTAATATGGCTCTCTGAGAGAGGGAAGAGCTTGTCTCTGAAACAGGTCTGGCAGTCCCCAACTTCAGCTAAATTAAATCAGAAAGAGCACAAAACAAAGATGTTGAGGCTTTTCAGTCTGGGTTTCTGGTCTTGATCTCTGCCTATATTTGTGGTCAGTAGGTCAGCAGTAAAAATTTTTAAGTGGAAGCAGAATCAGTGCCAGCCTGGTTTAGCATGAGATTTTTTGACCAAAAGGAGGGGACTGAGTTTCCTTCTCAGTCTTTCATTCAATTCCCAGTTCCTCCAGGAAAAGGATATTACAGAATTTTTCAGCATTCACAGAACTTTTGCCTTTTCAGTGAAGACAGAATGGCTGAAAGAGCCTCAATTCCGAGTTGCTTTAAAATATGTATTGTATGCATTAATACTTAGTCCTGTAAGCTGTATGAAGCTTGTTATGTATACTCAGTTTCACATTCTGAGTTTACTTCCTGAAAATACTAAAATGGTGTAATACTCTTGACAAATGAATACTGGTGGATAATTGCTTTTTGGTTTGTTTTTTTTTTACAGTGGGCAGAGTATGTGCTCTTTGCTGCTTTGCTGCTGGTAGTTTGCGTCATTTTTGCTATCATGGCTTCTTTTTATACCTATGTTGATCCAAATGAGATTGAAGCCCAGTTCAGTGGGGAAAAAAAGGAAGAAAACAAGAAGAATCAAGATGACAATGAAGCTGAAGCTGAAGCACATTCTCGAATGTAAAAGCTGTATTCAAGGAGTGTCTGTAAATGGTGGAAATCCCATTGACTCTCCCTGCAGTCAGAGGAATCAGGGCATCAGTAATAACACCTCTGGATTCTATGTCTTGTGGGACATTAAGCAAAACTGTTTGAACTTAAAGTGCAGCCTCTCTAGGGAAGCAATAGGAAAATATTAGTCTCTCTCTCGTACTGAATGTGGTATCCTGAAGAAACTCCAGCAGAATTTGCACTCCTAATGTACCTCAATCTTAAATATTATAGCATTAGAATATTGAAACTAGACTTGGAACTATTGGACTCTGTGAAAAGGTGTATTTTTATACTACATTTCAATTTTATATCATGAAAGAAACAAGACTTGTCAAGAAACAGCAATGGAAGCCAAGCTCTCTGCACGATCTCTCTCTAGCATCACTGTTACTTGAAAGCAGCAGGTCACACATGCCTTAAATTCTTTTGTACTTCCTTACAGATAATGGGAGCAAAGCTCTGACAGTGATCAGATTGAAATGTTGTCTGTGTTCCAAGTGGCAGTAACTTGGACATGCACTGTAATATAATGCTTTATCTGCCTGTCAACTACCTGTTTAACTCCTGTCATGTCTTTAATTAATATTAGAAGTGTCCACTCAGGTAAACTGATAACAGCAAATGACCTTTGGAACGAGCAAGAGCAATAAAACCTTGTTATTTTGTTATAACAAAATAAGGAAAGTGTTTTAAGAATACAGCTTTCAGTTGCATGTTAACAAAACTTGATACCACCTCTCTGCTACCTTTGTCTACAAGCTAATGGATCAGTGTTGCTCTCCTCTATCTTAATATACCCTAACACCTATCAAATTTATGCTGGGGCACACTAAATTTTGCTGCTTAACAGGACCTGCTCCTGTAGTCCTGTGCTCCATGTAATGGAGTTTTCCTAGTCTGCACGTTGTTTTGGTAGCTCTTGTTTCTTAAGGTCTACATCCTACACTTTTTCCAGCAGCTTGGACTCACTCCAGTAACCTGGCCAGACTTTCAGCTGCTTTGATACCTGTCTTCCAATACTCTTATCCTATTTTAGAGCAATTCCATTTTGGTATTTGCAAGATGACACAGACAGCCATATTCAAGGAATGGGTGTTTTGCTCGTGCTGCAGATGCATGGGTTCCTGTGATCCTTGTTCCCACTGGAGTTGCTGGCACCTAGGTCTCCATGTGCACAGAGAATGGAGTCCCTCACCCATGAAGACAGTTACAAATAGAGTTTGAAAAGGCAAGTCCAAGGTGCTCTTTCCTTGTGTTACAGATAGTCCTGTTATCCCACAGGCAGTAATTCCCTCTTGGTCTCTAAGGTCATTTGGGAACAGCCTTTCCTATGGATTTGAGATACTGCATGTCCCCCAGCCAATGGAACTGAGCATCTCCTGTAACTCCCACAGGAGAAACTGGCTCCCTGCCATCCTCTGAGGAGTTAAGGGAGTTTTATAGCAGCTTGATTTATGGCAGCCTAGCCAGCTTTTCTTCTGCCATGCAAGTGAAGCAAAATAAATTATCTCCTAACTGTATCCCAACAGAACAGCGTCTTCTGCTTACCACTTTGTCCATGCCAGGTGAAATGTTTATTTAGCATTTTAACACTACCTTTTTTTCCCTTTGGAATACAAGTCACGTGTCTAGTTTTTATACCATAAGCTGTTGGAACTTAGTGCTTTAGCAAGCCCAGTAACTTGCCTACCACATGATGGATGTGGTTTACAGTTAGAAAGCCAAAAATATTGTAAAATTAGATAGGGAGCCTTTCTGATGAGATGAAAACTAACTGTAAGGGAGAATGGAGACAGTTGTGTGTGACAAGATTTTAATCTCATTTTCAGCAGGGATTTAAGCAATTAAAGTTAAAATATCCATGTGCCTACCCGGGTAGCTCCTGTCAGCATTGCTGTGACTGTGTCCAGAAGCCATGTGCAGGCAATTGGTCTGTGGGCTGAAATTGAGTCTTTTCAGTTCCTTAGTTTTAAGCATTAAAGAGGTGCACTTAACCTCTAAATATGACAGTGTTTAGTTTAGGATGCTGCTGTCTAGACTCTCAGACTTGCTGAGAGGTTCTTTTGCATATAATTTTCTGTTACAGGGAAGATAGCCTGAAGTTAATCAAATTAACAGTTGACCATTCTAAATTCAGTTCTTAAACAAACAATAACCCATAAAAAATGCAAGAGTAGTGAATTATGGAACCCTGTTCTAGCAATCTCATCTGCACTCATGTGTGGCCAGGTAGACACAGGAATGTATGTTTGTATGCTTAATAATATTACAAATATACTGTAAAGCTTCCATGCTTTTTCCATACTCCCCCTTAGCTCAGTCTAATGACACTTGACTTAAAATAGTTCAATGTCATATTCTCTGAACTACATGAATCCATCCTCTGCCATTTGCTGTTCTTAAAAGTTGCCTTATTAGCAGCATAATCCTTGAAAAACTTACCTGTAGTTATAGACAAATGTCCACACAAAGATGTTGGGTTTTTCTAAATTTCCTGGAAGCAACTGCAAGCCACCTATACATACTCTACAAATTGCCTTTTTTACCAATTTGCCTTCTATAAATTACAATTTTACCTTTTCCTTTCACAGCTTGAACTTGTATTTTAGTGTAATATTCACTGACCATTTTGCAGAGATTACAATATTGGTAAGAAAATAACTGGGTCTTGCCTTAAAGTGTGAAAGAGAGACAACTTATCAAAGGGGAAGTAACAAGTAAAATTGTCCTCCTCCACCAGGAAGAGGTTCA
>VZRF01009723.1:0-89949 GCA_013396875.1 Vireo altiloquus
TGAACATCTGCCAGGACCTCTGTAGTCTTCTTATAAATCGTTATCACTGAGCACAGAAGAACAGAAATCCGGATTTGTGCCCCTGCTCTGTAAAAGTTAGGAACCAGGGACAAAACCAGAGCAATCTGAGGATAGACAAACAGGCCTAAGGACCAGAAAGACATTAGTACCTCAAGCCAGAGAGATGTTATGAACTCAACCAACATGGTGACTATTTTACCCCAATGCAAAGTAATTAAAACCAAATCAAAATGTAATTAATACAGGTTTTTTTACTTTCCTCCGAGCTGCATGTTGGGTGCTACTAATTATTTGTGCCAGTTTGAGACAATTTCAGGGAAATGCTCTGAAAGGAACTCTCCTCAAAAGAAGGCAGGTTACAGCCACCCTTCCCCCACCAGGTTTGGAAAAGAAATATTTCCTTGGAGGAAAGTGAAGAAGAAAGAAAACTATTTACTTAACAAGCACACAGGAAAAGAATAATAATGCTAAATAATAAAATCTCTTGCTGTGGAGAGAAACCTGGAAGATTTTAGAGTCCTTCTGTGGGTGTGGTCTCTCTCCTCCTCCTCGAAGCTGGGGTTTCAGCACAGGCCCTTCCTGGCCTCCCAGACTGGTGTTGTTGAAGAGTTCCAGAAAAGAAGAAAAAGAAGCCAAAGTCCCAAGAAAACAAAGTTTAACTCTCGGTTTCTCTCCAAAGAAACAGAGCTGAAAAACTGGCTGGAAATCAAGAAGGGTGCTTCCTCCCTGCTCTGCAGCAGCAGCAGCTATCTCCCCACAGCAGAAGAATGCAGAGAGGAGTAGCCAGAGTGACCTTGGAGCACAAAACTGCTTTGAAAAAGTTCATCTGGCTGTTTCATCTGGAAAAAAAATCATCATTTTTTTTCCTTTCTCTCCCTTCTTGGGCTCAGTTTAAAGACACAGAAAGGCAGAGGATTCATATCTGGGAGATATGGGATACACATCATAAAGTCACCCCAAGACATTGGCTCAGCTGAGAATTAAGCACCACACAGACACTCTCTCAACCTCCACTCTCTCCCCCTCACCCTTCTCCTGTAAATTAAAGAGGAGAATCAAGGTAAGGTTTGTAGGTTGAGATAAGAACAGTTTAATAGTTGAAAAGAAATTTAATAAATTGAAAGCAAAATACAGTAATGATGGGAAAAATTAATAAATGTATTTACAGGGAAGGGAAAAACAAGCAATGCACAATGCAATTGCTCACTGCCCACTGAAGGATGCCAGATACTGTTCCCAAAACCAGATCAGCCGCCCTTCCAGGTAACTCCCCCCAGTTTATACACTGGGCATGGTGTGGAATATCCCTTTGGTGAGTTCTGGCCACCTGCCCCAGCTGTTCTCTCACCCAGTTTCTTTTGTGTATGCTCTAAATGGCAGAGCATGAAATAAATAAAATATAAGAAATAAAAGTCCTTGACTTGGGATAAGCACGACCTAGCAGAAAACCAAAACACAGTGTGTTATCTACACCATTCTCATTCCCCATCCAAAACACAACACTGTAACAGCTGCGGAGAAGAAATTAACTCTTATCTCAGTGGAAACCAAGACAGAAAAGTATTTCTTTTTAAAGGTTGGTAAAACCCACCAATCTATGAACTGCTCTGCCGGTGAGGGTAACAACAAGCATTTGGCCCCTCAGGGTTCCAGTGTGGCAAGCTGCTTGAGATCACTTACGATTGGCAAGTTATCAACTCCTCAATATAATTTTACACTACTACGGCTCCCAGTAATGATTTTTCTCTTTCAATAAAATATAATTAACCCTCTAAAAAATTCCATTAAAAAAATCCTTAGGTAGAGGTCTCCTTACTTAAGCTTCAAAAGATTCATTGTTCAGATATTGATGTCAGTCTTTGAATTTCTTCAGAGAAAAAGAGACAAAACCTAAAGGTTTTATTCATTGATTCAGATGCAAATCAAATAAGAGAATATGTTAGTTGCTTAGTCTTGTGTAACACATTTTTACTGTGGCTATTTTAAATCTCACTTCAGAGTGACCTTGGAAAGACTATGTTAAATGTTAAATGCCTACACTGTATCTGTTACAGGCAATCTCCCTCCCATCAGTTCTCCCTGACAGTGGCATCTCAAGAACCCACACACATTATGTTTTTTCCATTCACGTGCAGTTTTAAAATGACATGTGGCTTAATCAATGTTTTACATATACAGATCTATTACTTCATTATTTTACAATAACACATCACATCTCAGATGCTGTCAAACTTGAAAGTTCTCTGACACTATTGTGACTTCCTCTGACTCTGTATTTGAAACAGGCCCTACACTGCTGTGACTCTCTCACAGAGCAATAGATAGGAAAACTTCCAAATGCTCAGCATGGCCTTGTCCCTTTTATTGTCAGATATTAGTCACATGAACATTTAATTACATATATTTACAGCTGCTCCCTATTCAAAGATAGACTAGAAAACCAAGAGAAAGATGAAATTCAGCAATGAGTGAAGGAAGCCGAGAACCAAGGAACGACTGTGACTGGATGACCCTAATGTGCTTAATTGTCAGAAAGGCTGAACTGTTCAACAGGTTTGTGAGAAGGGACTAGAAAATAGAATGCAATGTAGCTGACGGGCTGAGAAAAGCATTTTTAAAAGTAGGGAACCACAGAAAAAATACGCAGCTGAGTCAGTAGGACATGAGCGGAACAAAGTCAGCTTAAAACCAGGGAAGATGAGCAAGGAGACAATAGTTTTAAAAAAGAGGAAATTAGAAGGTGGCAGAAGTTCCTAAAGTGGATTAATTTCCCATTATTCTCAGAGAAGGAAGAGGTTGGAGATGAGTTTTTAATCAGCCAGAGATGATGTGGTGACAAAGGAACAAACATGCGTCTATGAAAGTCTACACAAAAGTTGGAGTCTTGGAATATTTCATTTTTGCAGTTTTCCAGAGATGGATGTTTTAAGTAATAGGCCTCTTTGGGCTCAAGAATGATTACTGCAGAAAACTCACTTGATGAAAGGTGCACTTACTATTCTTTCATCTTCTCTCAAATGTTGTGCTTGTCACTTCCCTGATGCTCTGCAAACCAGAGCTTGGAAAACTTATGATTAAAAAATAGGAAGCTCAAAGCGAGATCAGTCATTCCCACAAAGTGGTTGGCCCATGGATACAAACAAGTTTCAAGCCTTTCCTTCTAGAATGTTTCTCATCACAGTAAGTGTACGCTAACTGTGTGAAGAGATGTTGTAGTAGATCAAACAAACAAACAAACAAACAAACAAACACACACACACACCCACCCCCATCCCGGAAGTAAAGAAGTTGAGAAAGAAAAAATTAACTCCAATGCTGAAAAGCATTCCCAGTCATCCTTCTGTTTTTAATTATTTCAAATTATTTTTTAGAAACCAGATGACACAAGAGCTGGGGAAAATATAAGACAACAGAATTAAATAAATAAATCTATGAGAGATTCACAATGAGAGATGGAGGAGTCAAATTTTCAACACTGATGAGAGTGATTACACATTTTTCTGGATACACATATCATTAATATGTTGTCTGAAAGCTAATTTTAAATTTAAACCTTTGCCACCTTCTGTGTCAGGAAAAAATACAGCTTTAAACAAATTGGTTTATTGACAGCAATGAACCTATCATATGTCACCTGTGTAACATACAATAATTTCTGCATGTTAGGAAGCCCGAACACAGAACACTAACAAAAATGAGAGTAATGGTCTCAGCCATCATATGGAAAACCAAAGTGTGTTCTGAAAAATCTGTCTCAGAAAATAATGGTTGCATGGAAAATGTACCGAGGTTTTAGTTTCCCACTGTTTTGAATTTTGTATTTCAGGTCCACTTTCCAGGCTTTCTTAATTGCTGTCATCTTTTACCTTTGTGCTGGTGAGAAATTTTAGATACTTCTGCCTACTCCCAGAGTTCAGAGTACTGAAAGTCCTATTAGGATATGACAGTCCTCAGCTCATGAACAGTGTTTAGGTTCTTGTTTTATAAAGACAGCTTTGAATTTTGGTGCTCCATATGTGGTCCAACTCTCAATCCCATCCCACCCCACAGTGTGTGTCATGCAGCTCCTTTGCCTAAACCCCTTCCTCCTTGTGGCACCCCTTCCCCCCCCTTCTTGTCCCCCAGAGGGAAAGCAGTCAGCTGGGGCAGCAACACACTCTGGCCTCTGAAAAGAGTGATAAGGAGACACAGGGAAGCACAGTGGAAAGAACAGAAAGGAGACAGAAAATTGTCAGAAGGAGAATGGAGAGAGGAACAGGGGATCCCCCATTCCATGGGTGCTGGGGAGAGGAGCAAGCCCACCCACCCTTGGCAAGCTCCTTCTCAAAAGGGTCAGAGTAGACATGAAGGACAAGAAGAGAGGTTTGAAAATCTTAAAAAGATGCGATAGACTTAAACATCTGCCAAAATCACAAACACTCAAGAAGGCGAAGGCATCCATCGTGCCTGGAGATGCACATTCTTCCCTGCCTCTCCATCTTCTTACTCCTCAGGGGAAGACTGTGGCTCTGAAGTTTTCACAACATATGCTACAACATATGTCAGTATGCTACCAATGCTGTATGGATCATTACCGTCTCACAGGGTAAACAGCATGGAGGGGGATTTTCAGATCTTTATAGTAAATGATGACTAGAAACAGCTTAAAAGCATACATATGATGTGTTAGTTGTTAGGATACTTCAATCTGGACATTTCAAACCTTTTTTCAATTGTAGCATTCATGTCTTGAGAGCACATCATTACAATAAATTCCATGGCATGAAGCTTTACATTCCCTCCAGAAATACTGTCAATTGCTGCTTTGTCCTTGACTAGAGCTGAAATCCAGAGGAATAGGAGGTACTCTCTGCCTAGAGTAGTAGGCATGCTTCAGGATACTTTATTACTGATGGATGAGAGGTACAGAACAGTCACATGGACCTCTCAAGCCAGGGAGTTTCTCATTCAATCCTGCATGCCCCATGCCATCAGTTCTGGTTGTTGTTCTTTAAAATTATTTTCTTTCCCGGCATATGTTTGTGAAGGAATCATAGGATTCCAGCGCAGTGGCAGACGGAAGTGTTAGCAAGACCTTAAAGTGGCAGACCTTAAAGCCATTTTCAAGTAGAAAAATGTCAATGTCATTTGAAAAAAACCTTGGCTGAAGGCAGAGATCACCACAGCTCACAAGCCTAAACCCTATGGAGAGTCTTCTTCTGATGAGCTTACCTAGGAAACACAGTTGGTGTTTTGGTAGTCAGTTGTGAAAGGACTCAGATCCCATTTTAGCATCAGACATACAAGACTCTGGATTCTGACCTCCCTGGCCACTCTGGCCATGCGTCCCTGGATGCAGTGTTTGATGATGAGCATGTATAAGTTGCCTCTAAGTGAGACATGCTTGAAAAGCTGTCTCCAAACCGAGCCCTTCTAACTCATTCACAGCAGCATGGCAACTCTGAGCTTGGTCACTTCTATTGTTTCACTCACACTTCGTGAGAGTGGAACAACTGAGCAGCCCTGGTGCCAACATGGATGAGATACCTAGGCAGAAGTGATGGACTGGGTGATCTACTGAAGTCCCTTTCAATCCTAACAATTCTGTGATTCTGTGAGCTCTGTAGAAATGTGTACAGGAATAGAAACAAAGCCTGCCTCTGCAGATGTCCTTTTCCTTCTTTAGACTTTCCCAGGCAGGTTTTGCCTATTCAAGAACACACTGCAACTCAAGTAGCTGAAATGAAAAATAATGAACTTTGTCCTTAAAAACTCTTACCATTTATATGAGAAAAAGTAGCATAGATTATGATCACACTAACTAGAAGGGTCAGACTGGTTCACATAGCACAATTTTGTTAAATAATATTATTAAACTGGTTTGTTCTGTATTTCTAGTGAGACAGATGTCTAGCATAAAATGTAATATTACCATAAGTATTGTTAATGTTATTTGTAACTCTTTATTAATAAGACAGTACTTGGAATTTGTTTACTGTTTTCTTTTTCATGTCCAGTCTGCTGGGGCATTCAAACCAATTTCATAGCTGCATATTGACAGTATGTGGAGGCATTGCCATATACAAAAGATGTGGACTTCAGTGGTGGGTCCATTTTGGAGTTTGCTGTGTCTGACATGGGGACAGCCCTCGTCTCTTCTCACAGAGGTCAAACATACAGCTCCCTATTACCAAAATCTTGCCACATAAAAGCAATACACCGCTCCATGATAACAGAATCTCTCCTGTATGCTTGTGTGCTGAAGTGCTCCAGAAAGAGCAGCTCCATAACTTCTGGCATTGATTTCAGAAGAGCTCTAATTGTATCACCTACATTGGTTTACAGTGGAGATCTAGCACAGGGCCACCTACAGCTCATGGGCCAGTCCTAGACCCTATGTAGAGAAGAGCTGAACAAGATAGTGCAAAACCAATATATTCTTTAAATTTTAGTCGTTATCAAGCTGACTATTTACAAACTAAACAAAAAAACCCCTCCAAATGAAATTGCCTCCCATCCTCACCCTTTACAAACCCCTTTGCAAAGTTTGTTGACTTTTTTGGCTCCACAGGTGCTGCCAGTAGCACCCTGAGAGACATATATGTTCAGTCCTGGTCTATCTAGACTTCTGGTGAGGAGACCAGGGCTAAGACTGGTTAAAATAAAATACTCACCATGAGTAATCTTGCTGATTCTAGAACAATACATGAGTCCTTTCAGAAGACATATGTATATAAAAGTCAAGTATCAACCACCGAGAGGCAGTGTTTTTTCTGTGGTGTGAACAAAGCCCCATGGGCCCATCTCTGATAATAAAAGAGACCTTTGTCTCTTATGCATTGCCAGCAATGGAACTAACCAATACAGACGTAGCAATGGGCCACTAAATGTTGTCAAAAGCAGGAAATTATCTGATTGCAGTATATGGTTTTACCAGCAGTTGAGGACTACACCACACAAATAATATGCAAGTGTAACACATTCATACTCTTGCTTAGGAAATGAGGCCTGGTCATATTTGTGTTGTGCTCTGTATTGTATCATTAGAGACTGCTTAATTTGTACTGCCTTTATGGTAGGGCTACCATGATTACCATTGCATGCAGTGGTGTCTGTTGTTGCCTTGATCTCTACATACGTTCTTCTGTTAAGTCTGTAAAAATTGGATCAAAAACTCTCTGTTGCTTGGTCTATTTGTTTCCATAACGTGGACTAAGGAGGAGGTTAGTGCCTGTTCACTGTCCCTGACAAAGTTACACACTCAGAATGATACCTATAGTGTTTCAGAAACAATGCCATCAGACAGAACAGGTACCATCAAAATAGCCTTATTTTGTCACAATCAGGAAAAAGACATCTAGCAACAGGTGTTTTGCTTTTTCCCCCCCCCTTTTTTCTGCAGCATTGTTGTAATTTAAGTCCAGATGGAAATTAGGGACCACAGAACCATTTGCTTGCTCAATCCCTAATCTCTCTCCCTGCTGTACTGGTCAAATGGGGAGAAGAATCAAAGTAAAGCTGTAGATCGAGATAAGGACAGCTTAATAACTGAAAATAAAATAAATAAAGCAACAATAATGGTAAATAATAATGATAATAAAAAAGGGGGAAAATTGCTCACCACACAATTATGGATGCCAGACTTGTTCCCACAACCAGATCAGCCGCCCTTCCAGGTAACTCCCCCCAGTTTATACACTGGGCATGGTGTTCTATGGTATGGAATATCCCTTTGGTCAGTTCTGGCCACCTGTCCCAGCTGGCTCCCTCACAGTTTTTTTGTGTATGCCCTAAATGGCAGAGCATCCCTTGACTTGGGATAAGCATGACTTAGAAGAAAACAAAAACACAGTGTGTTATCTACACCATTCTCATTCCCAATCCAAAATACTGTAACAGCTGCAGAGAAGAAATTAACTCTACCCTAGCTGAGACTAGGTCAGTCATGTAGGTATGAGGGGATCTTCCAAGAATTCTAAATGAGATCACTTTTACAAAGACAACAGTAAGAGTTCCATAGTAACATGGAATATTGACATACAATGACAACAGTAAGAATCACCATAATAGTTCCTCAGTCATTTGTACCACCACCTTAGGATCCAACCTTCTCTCTCTGAAATGTCTATATTTGCAAAGACAATCTGCAAGTGGAGGATTTCTTGTAGCTTGAAAATTGGTTTCTTCCATGCCCCCTCCCAAAGTAAACCAGGAGGAGAATTACAATTCTCCTCTGCTTTGGACAGCATTATCAAGTCGATTCAACTGAAAATTTCTTTGGTAGATTCATGTTTTTCAGATAATGAGGTTTTTTTTTTTTCTTGACTACTAGTGTAGCTAAGTCAAATAGTTCTCAGGTATCAGGCTAGCTCTGTCTTTGATGGCTAATGAGTAAACGACCTGACTGGATTTGTACAGAACTGTAAGAAGTGTATCTGAGAAAGAATAAAGCATGAAAAGAATGCAATTCACTAGCTGTGGCCATCTCATGCAGTTTTAGTTGGAGTCAAAGACATGGAAAAATATTTTTTTGCCACATAACTAAGCATATACAAGTGAGCCGAGTGTAGAAGACATTTTTGCCTGATGTCTGTGTTATAGGATTTTGAGAAATGTTTGCACAGACCAAAGACCTTGTCTCAGAGAAGAAATAAATCTAAATGTACCTTTTAATTCTGAAAGCACCTATTGCTATTTTAGGGATTATTTAAAGAATAAGGAGAGGGTGAAGGTAACTTCTAATGCAGCAACAAATTGGTACATTTTTAGCATCTTACTCATTCCTCAAAGATCTGCAAAGGACAAGATCTTTATAGATCAGAATATCAATTGTTAGATAAAGAATTATATTTTTATAGTTACTGCAATATACTCAGATGTGGAAAGAAATTTCTTCCCCTTAGCATGAACATTTTGAAAGAACTTTAAGGAGCAAGCTTTATGGAAAGTAAAGCTATTTCTATTTAAAGTCTAGCATTTCCCTGTAAAAAAAAAAATAGAGAATATACTATGGTATTTTAATTTTTTCCTTTTGAGCATTTTTTGGCAAAGTACTCTTTGGAAACAGTCAGATTGAGGTCTCCAGGACAGAAATACACTTTCTGAAACTAGCCAAAAGCATCTTTGGAGAATATGTTCCCTTTCATGCCCAAGTGAAAATCCTTTTATGAACAATTTTCCAGAAGAGGGAGCCTTTTCAAAGCTGGGTATTGCTAGTAAGAGCAAACCACCACCCATCCTGTACTGCTCACAAGGGCTTCAATTCATTCTGTTGACAAACATACATAGCAGGCTTTACAGAATGACACAAAGAAATATGAAGAAAAGCTAATGCAAGAAAGCCAAATCTATCCAAGCTCTCAACAGTACATTGTTGTTGAAGGGCTTTGAGCCCTTGAAGTATTTTGTGAGTGTTTTGTGGATGGTTCCTGAAGGACGGGTGTTCACATCTCGTGTATGACTTTCCTGAAGTTCCCATTAACGCAGTCATATATCTGACAGATGAAGAACAGCCCGAAGTTGGTAGCTGCTGTCTCATGTTTTTAGATGAAACATTTTTCAATTGAAGTGAAAGTAGTGGTGAGACCTTCTTATTTAGGTGTTGAGAGTACTATACCTATCCAATCTCTTTTAAGGAGCCTTTCGAACCTCTTACAACTCAGTGTGAGCAGGCTACTGCTCTGCAAAGTGGATTAATTTGCTGTATATAGAAGTAAGCGTTTAAGCTCTTGAATAGTGGTTCTAGTATCTCTGGAAGGCAAGGAAGGCTCATTGTTCTTCCCTCTTCCTTGTAAGTAAAGAGTTTGCCAGACAGTGCAACAATCAATACTCTGGAAACAAACCATTTACTTGAGTAAATGAATACATCTCCTAAGGATGTCTTGTCATCGTTTTCTCCACAATAAGTTTCCTTCTCCTTTTCAAGGGTACTGTTTTCTAGGACTGCTACTCAAGGTTATGTCCTTCTTAGTATGTTTTTCTTAACCCTCTCTCCTGTAGTGAGATGATTCCTCCTGCTCCCCCTTACCTCTACTAGGCAACTAAGGAAAACTATATTGTTGCCTGGAATAAAATACGTATCTTTCCCACACAGCATTAAAATTACAATATTAAAGCAAATCCTAAGCTGAAAGGCTTTCAAGTTGCACAATATGGCTGTATGCACACATGATAGAGTGTTTCTGCAATTTTTTAAGCTTAGTTGACTTAGTATACTTATCAAGTATTGTCCAATTAGAAGAGCCATTGGTTAGGTAATTTTTTTCCTTGTTCTACCCCCCTGGAGTTATTTCAGGGGCTTTCTTGTTATGTCTTTTAAATTCTAATGCAAAACAGAGTGTCCTTGCTAGCCTAAAAGGCAAGACCAAACAGAATTCCCAGAAGCTAGCATAATATCTGGCAAAGTGCAGCTAACATGCTAAAGTGACAAAGAGTTAGAAACTATACAGCTATATATTAAAATCTATAAAACTGCAGATATACATGAAAAGCAAAAATCTTTCAGCATTGGTCTTTAGCTTGTGAAAAGCATTATTGTGCTCATTGTGTCCAGCAATCCTGAAGACACGCTGAGGACAAGCTGAGACCTGGTGGGGATGACAGTAAAATAGATTTTGGTACTATTATTGCTGTTGCTATTCTAGGCCATGCATAACTTTTAGAAACCTTTAGCCCCATATTACCTGCAGCTAAATAGAATGAGGATTTTGTAGCAGGATACATAACTGCTCTCTTCACACTTCCATCTATTGCAAGTTTTTTCAAGTTCTAAATTTCATGTATTCCATAATTCATTCTACTGCTTTCTGTAAGGTTACTACAGACAGGGACTAACACCTGTTACCACAATATACAAAGGTGATAAGAAATGTAGGGGAATCAGCAGACATCATTTTAGGAAAAGATTATCTTCATGAATGGCTATGTATCGCTCTGGGAAATGGAGCTATAAAGTGCCCAGAGTGGGTCTGTAAAGCAAGCCACCTTAGCCAAAGCATATTGCACTTTTTATATTAAAAAAATTACCTGAAAACAAGGTAAAAAAAGTACTTAACATGAAATTTTGATTAAAAAAAAAAAAAAAAAGTGGGCTGCATAATAAGCAAAAAAGGCTAGATACCAGTATCCTTACCTATTTTCTGGGGAAGAGCTTTTACTGAGTCTCTTCTGCCATCTAGTGATCCAACAAAGGAAAAATTCCAGCACCCTTTGATGGTGTGTGAAATCAAAATAAAGGTGATCAAAACTGGCAGATACAGAAAGCAAGGTGGGAACAGTGCTTCTGTAAAGTTATGGAATGATCAGAGGAAAAAATGGATGAAAAGAGGGAAGCAAGATGCTTGGGAATTCAATAGTTACCTGGGAAATGAAGCCTGATCTGAAATCTCGGTCTGGGCTCTGCTGTGGTTCTATTATGGCAGTTAAGCAGCACGAGGGGCAAAGTGATAATTCTGGGGAGATCTCTTATTTTTCCTACATCTGGTTTCAGGTGAAGCCAGGTCCCATAACCATTTATGAATGGAAAATACATATAGTACAGAGGGTACCTTAGCTGACTTCAGCTGAGCTGTCTGCAAGAATAGCACACAGAATAGCACACAAAAGGATCACCACCTTTTTTTGAAATGACTGAGCACGATTATTCAAAAAACTGTGGGGGATGGATGTCTCCTATGCAGTATTCCTGAACTGAAAACAGAGAAACCTTTTTTTTTAGTGGCTCCTTGGGGAAGTACCTGTAACAAAGAAATTATTCCAAATAAAGAGACAAGATACTTCAGAGACTTCCCCTATGTAATAATTGTTTTTATATGACCAGACAACCAGCTAGAGTCAAATGAGAGTTTTGAAGGACAATTTCAATCAGCAGTTAATGATACTTGGATTATTTAGGGCTATAAAAAACTATGGAAGATAGGTGGGATTGTGTGATGTAACAGCAGTTGTTCGGTACGGAGACCAAATTTGTGTCCCTGCTGTTGCTTGCACTAAGATGCTGCAGCAGTGTGAGACTTTTCCTTCAGAGAGAAGAAATAACACTGGAACGTATCCACAATCTTGTTTCTGAACCAGAAACTAGAGCTGTTAGTTTAGGCAAAGTACCAGGCTGGTGAAATTATATCTGTTTCAATCCACTTATAAGAGACAGAAAACTAGGCATGTAATGTATAGTTTCTCCTTACTTTCCAGCATAGAATCAGACAGATGGATTTCCCGAGAGTATAGTCCCACATCTGCAAAAGTCCCACTCTCTCATTTCTGCTAACTTCTGCACAGAGTAACTTCTGTTACTTCTGTAACACAACTTTTAACAACACACCTAGGTTACTGCTTCCTTTTACAGATTAGTAACAGAGATAAGAAACTTTCTGAAGTGAACATGGGGTACAAAACTCACAACTGGACACAAATCTAAGTTTATTATACTAGGTATGGGGCCATTCTCCCTAACATGGGGACTCCAAATGTTGTAATGCAATTAGTGCTGAGGTAGGAACTCTTCCCTAGCAGACGCAAAACAAGTAAACAAGAAAACCCAAATTTGATACTTCTTACATATGTTTAATTCTCTTAACAAGAAAGGTTTTGCATGTAAAAATTGAAAATTTTCCCATTTCATCTAGACAAATGTGATCCTGAGCTGCCATCTATACTTGCCCTCAGGGAACAAGCAGAATGTCATGTAGGGTGCTCCCATTTCCCTCATATTTCTAGCCACCTGACATCAAAGGCATCAAACAATATAGCAAAAATAAAATATTCACTGTGGCAACCATGGCAACATATGCATTCTGATCAATGCCTTATGAGGTAATGCACTGGTTGCTATAGTGAATCCCTGTGCTGCAGAATACCATAGCAACAAGAAAATGCTTTGATTTTTCCCCCCCTCTATAAAATCATCAGGAGCTGAAGAGTGAACTGGTTTTTACCAGTCAGTTTTCCAGTTTTGTATTCTTATATTTCAGATTCATAGCTTCACAAAGCAAAACAGAAGCATGTGTATGGTTGTACACATACAATACACAATACTCTATTGAATTAAGTACTTTCATTGGTTCCTGTACAGAGATAGACTTTAAAACCAGCTTGAAATCAAAATCAAACTCAAGGAAAAAACTCTTGTCTGGTTTACACTGCAACGATTATATGATAATTCCAGCTTCAATGAAGATACAAGTTTACATTGATGTAAATGAGAATTTGATTCAGCCTCTCAAATATGAAAGTTTTGTGACCTGACACTTGTCTTTATGTTGATATCAGAAAACAGCCTAAGACTGTAGCAGACCCATTTATTCTGTGGATCTGCTCACAAAATTGGGATGGTCCCACATGGATGAACTGTGGCCACAAATGGCAAACTTAGGACTTCACACCAGCTGCTCCCAGGGCACATTCAGCTGTGCTGGTGACTGCCAAGCAGGCCTGTGCTCCCCATGCCATGTATCCCACAGAGATAGAGAGCTTCCCTTGCCCTGCATATAGGGCAAGGGAAAACACAGATTTGTCTTCTACATAACTGGTGGGGCTGATATTTAGAGACACCTTCACACCTATACAGCACTGCTAAGCAGCACACTTAATACAAACTATTTCTAGTTGAAATTTGGAAGCCTGTCAGTGATCCACAGACTCACAACTTTTGGGAGCAATGAATTTATGACACTGCATAGTGAGAAGTAGACTGACCCCTCTATAGCAAAACCACTTTCAGGCTGTAGAAGAATTGGGATGAATATTTTTTATCCTTGGCATCTTGCTTCTCTCTATTCATGCCTTTTGTGATGCCTGGTTTGGAGAACACTGATTTGGTTCCATAACTTGCTGTATATGACATGCCTCTATGACAGTGTCCTTGTTTTGGCTGGGATAGGTGTTTTTATCTTCCTACTTGGTGGCACAGTGCTATGTTTTGGATTTAGGATGAAAACGGTGGTCATAACACACTGATGTGTTAATTGTTGTTAAGTAGTGCTTACGGTAAGTCAAGGATCTTTTAGCTTCTCATGCCACCCTATCAGTGAATAGGCTGGGGGGCAGCACAAGGATTTGAGAGAAAACCGTCCTGCTTCCAGACAGAAGGGGGTTGATTCTTGCTGTAACCAGGAGAGGGTGTGGCCAGGACCTGGAGGTCACTCTACACCAACTTACTATGCTCATTATTCTATATCACCTCACATCACTGCTGGGGGACAGAGGAAGGGAGTCTGCTGAGGTGAAGGGGTTCCTTCTAGTTGAGTAAGCAAGGAGTGGTGAGGTAATGCTGATTTCCACAGAGGGAAAAATTGGGTGATGCTGAGATGGAGGGAGCAGTTGGGGTGCTGTGACTGTAGTCAGGTTTAGCTCTTCGGTGAGGGAATTTTGGCATGTGAATCTCTCCCTCTCTTGCACATTTTTGCCACTCATATAGCTGCTGTTACCGTTTGTTTTCTTGTCTCATTGCTGTTTCCAGTAAGTTGTTCTTATCTCAACCCATAATCGTCAACTTTTGTGCCTCCAATTTTCCTGTCCAGCCACTCATGGGGGAAGGGGGAGTGGGAGACGAAGTGAGGGAGTTACGGTGTGGTTTGGAGCACACTGAGATCAGTGAGAGCACTAAACTGGGGAGTACCATTCCTAAACCATGACACACACAGAGCCAGAACCGCTGACTCAAACTGTTTGAAAGGTTATTCCATGCCATAAGGCGTCATGCTCAGTATATAAACTGGGGGGAAGGATGGCTGGGGGCTGCAGCCTAGGGACTTGGGCAGTAGTTGGTGGATGGAAAGCAATTGCCTTATGTTTCACTTCTTCCTCGTCCCAGGTACCAGCAGGCAGTGAGCAAGTGATTGGTCAGTGTTGTGCTGCCTGCCAGTTAAATCACAACACATAGTCAACTACTCACTTGTCCACAAAGATATTTAGGTTGTAATGGCTGCTGTGGTATGTAGAATTGGAAAAAGTTTTTTTTTAAAATGTCTTTGTTTATTCCATCTGCCTGTAATCTCAGCCAAGTAAAGTAGAAATATTTCTGTTACCTTCCAGACATGCCTAATTTACATATTTCAGTACTTTTCTAAATTGGGTAAAGAAAGAACTTTGTTTTGCTTTAATTTTCATTGATTGTACACGTTCTGAGCATGATAAAGGCTATACAGTAGATTTCCTGGAACTGCTGCACACAGAACTGCGTAAAAGTTTTCCTGGAATTATTACCAGTGACTTTTAGTGACTAACACCCTGTGAAAGCTACAGTACAAAGCTATTAGACATGTACTGACATCCAGTGGGTAGCTTGTGAGGGTGAGGAATTGAGTCATGCCACTAATGCTTCATTCACTTGTCATCTTCATTAGTTCTAACATATTGTGGTGCACTACCATGCTGATAACTTTGAAGAAAGTTAAACTCTTTTTTGCAAGACCTTTGAAACAGAGCTACCTCCACGTACACTTTATCTGTTATTTATGAACTGATAAAATGTTCACTTACATGTTTGAATCTAAAGATGTATAGAGTGTCTATATGGCCAGGTTTTGGTAGCGGAGGGGAAGAGGGGTGTGCTATAGAGGTGGCTTATTTGAGAAGTTACTGGAAGCTTCCTCCATGTCCAGTGGAGCCAATGCCAGCTGGCTCAAAAATAGATTTGCCACTGGCCAAAGCTGAACCCATCAGTGACAGTGGTAGTGCCTCTTTGATAACTATTTAAGAAATAGGAAAAACCCCGCTACAAAAGAAGCAGCCAAAAGAGAAGAGTGAAAATATGTGAGTGAAAGTGTTGCAGACACCCAGGTCAGCAGAGAAGGAGGGGCAGGAGCTGCTCCATGTGCCATAGCTGAGATTCCCCTGCAGCCCGTGATGCAGGCCATGGTGAGGCAGCTGTGCCCCTGCAGTCCATGGAGGTCCATGGGGATGCAAAGATCCACCTTCAGCCTGTGAAAAAGACCCACATAAGACCAGCTGGATGCTTGAAGGAGGCTGAAACCCTCTGGGAAGCCTACATCAGGACATGCTCCTGGCAAGACCCACAGCCCCATGGAAAGAGGAGTCAATGCTGGAGCAGGGTCCTGGTACGCCTGTGGAGAGAGGAGCCCACACTGGAGCAGGTTTTCTGGCAGGACTTGTGACCTCATTGGGGACTAACACTGAAGCAGCCTATTCCTGAAGGACTGAACCCCACGGAAGGGACACATGCTGGAGCAGTTAATTGGAAAACTGCAGCCTATTGAAGGACTCAAAGGACTCACATTGGAGAAGTTTGTGGAGGACTGTCTGCTACAGGAGGGACACCACACTGGAGCAAGGGGAGACTGTGAGGAGTTCTCTTCCTGAGGAGGAAGGAGGGGTAGAGACAATGTGTGATGAACTGACCACAACCCCAATTCCTCATCACTCTGAACTGCTGGGTGGTGGAGATAAGAGGCGTAGAAAATCAGATATAAAACTAATCCCAAGGCACAGAGGCCTTGGGGGAGAGTATTTTTAAGATTTGGTTTTATTTCCCTTTATCATACTCTCAATTGACCAGCAATAAATTAAATTTATTTCCCTAAGTTGAGCCAGTTTTGCCTATGACGGTACTTGGTGAGTGGTGTCTCCCTGTCCTTCCCTCAAGACTTTCATTGGATCTTCTCTCACCAGAGCAGAGGAGGGGAAGGATAGAGCAACTTTGGTGGCACCTGGCATCCATTCCACCACAAGATCAACCCCCCACATGTGCTAGCAAGCATTTGATTAAATCAAATGTTTCTTCTGATTTCTGTGATGTAGGTTTGTTGCCGCTGATATTGTCAGAAATGTGTCCCTGGGCACTGATAGTTCAGGGTCCAAGCTGCCAGGGTAACTCCAGGCTGGTGAATTGCACTATTCCACTTTCATGTTAAAAGCGACAAAGAGCTCTACACTGGACTCCTAGCACCATCACAAGGACAGAGGGAAAGTAGTCACTGGACACATGACGGTATTTGTTAGCAATTCTCTCCTGCTTTCATTGCTCTTTTTGCTACATTTAGGATGTAATGTCCCATGTATATTGTCTTTTGATTAAGCCATCAGCAAAGTTGCTGGGCAATCTCTTTGAGCAGGTGTAGAAAAACATCATATATACTCTGCAAAAATTGCCTTCCATCTAATCCAGCTATAGAGGAGTCTTAAAAAGGAAAAGAAACACACCACATCTCTTCTTCAGGAGGAAGGCTGCTACCTTCAGCTATGTGAGAGGCTTTTTCAGAAAATTATGCGTGATTGTATTTACTAGCCCAAGTAGCCCTTTTACCCAGCATACAATTGTGAAATGGAAAGAGCAGCCATTTCAAAAGACTGATATTAAATAAAGCATAGTAGGGAGTAGTAAAAAGGGAGAGTGCCAGTAGTGATTTGCAAACAGAGCACATGAGGTCTGTTCTTCTTGACAGTGAGAACTAATGTTTCTGGTTAATTTTCCTTGAAATAATATATTACTCTATTTCAGACTCTAAACTTACTTGAAATCTAAACCCTGCTATAACCAGAATGCTGGATAAAAATTGTGGATTAAACCCATGCATTTTCTTTAGGGTGAGTTCACATTAAATATATGAGCATATATCTGTCATAATCAGGATTATAAACATCCTTTAAAAGCACTGAAAATTGAGGATGACATGCCATCTCCTAAACCTAGGTGTATGAGGTCAAAGAAAAACACCTAACAATATAAAACAAGAGATAAAAATCACAAGTAACAGCAATACTGATACTTGTAACTTTTCAGAGGATGAAGTTAATAAACCGAGCTTTATAGGAAACTAGCACTTTCACAGTGAGTTCAAATAAATACCCCCTGGAAATAGCAGTACTGGCAGCTGTTTAAGTTAATGAACTTGGATTTCCTGGAAAGTATTCTGCAGTAATTAATGGAAGATTGAAAAGTTACTAATTGCTTTACCTGCATAGACCATCTGCACAATTTTTTTTGGTAGAATACGCCAGAATTTAGCATACTGTTCTTCTACAGTGAACTGTAACGTTCCTGTACTTTTTCTCACTCTCTCTCCCTCCCTCTCTGCAAAGAACTTCCCAATTTTGGAGTCCACGAAATTTCTAAACCTTTAAGACCATAACAAACTTTCCTCTTCAAGAGGATCCTTTAGAGGACTCCTACATTAGTCTTGCTTTCACAGGGAATAGTCATGGTATGGACCTGATTTATCTTGCATTTGATGTTTCAAATGTGTAGAAGTTCCTAGTTGGTGACTCCAGGATCAATTTTCACAATGGTTAAAAACATAGGTTCAGAAGAATTAATACATGAAACTTTACTTGGAGTCTGGACATTTTCATTCATATGAGTTAATTCTGAACAGGGACCAACCTTCTGCAATCTCCTGTGGGCAGAAGGAGGACTGTGGCATAGAGTGGCCATCCCCCAGTTTGGGTGCTTCAGTGGCCAAGCTGATGAGATAGAGCATGTCTGCAGCACAGTTCACGTGCAGCTACAGCTACCTAGCTATAGGTTGATACATATATATATATATATATGTATTTATTTATATATGTGCATATATATAATTACCTCTGCAGAAAATGCAGATTTCTGAGAACAGTAATTTCTCTTCATGCAGTAAACATTTCTTTGCCATCTAAAAAGGCAGAAATACTATTAGAAATGGATGGCAACTCTGAAAACTATTTCGAGTTTATAGCTTTCTGTAAGTGGCAGCCAAATCTTCTGGATCTGATTTTCTTCATGCCTACAGCAGTTTAATCTGGCAAATTAAGTCAGTTTCAGGGCAGAAGTAAAAGAAGGAGAATCAGGCCTAGAAATGTTCTTCTCTTCTGATTTGTAATGGAAGAAGAATTCTACAGCAAGAGGTGTCTTCCATTTATCCCAGTTTAATTTATGAATAATTCTGAGCAAGTCAGAGAATTGTGCTGGTAAGAGAAGAAAAATAAAGATTGCATGGGAGAAATTCACACTCATTGTAGCAAAGGAAATTTTTTATTTCCTTTCTTCTGAGGAACACAGTTCTTATTTATGATCTATCCTCTCAAAAAAATTAAAACTCAACCTAAGTGCAATGAAAAGCAGGTTGACCCAGTATTTGGCAACACACTTTCCAGGAATTCAGACTGTAGTTCCCTCCAGGAAAGATCTCCTCCGAATGATTTGCACTGGGGAAAGAAATAAAGCAGAAATCAGATAAAACTCTTTTTCACAGAATCACAGAATTTTGTCATGGGAATCCCTCTCTGCAGTATATATACACACACATGCACATGGGAACACACATTCCCCAAAGCAATTTTAGATGTGTTAAAATTTTCATGAGAAATGAAACAGACTTTCCAAACACCAGCCAAGTGCCACATCCAGATGTTCTCCCTTTTTATCAGGATAATTCCTGGTTTTCCATATAAAGTCTTCATGCCTCTGGTATATCTCCTTAGACAACTGCAATGATTGAGGGTTTCACTTCTCTATTCAATATTTTTACATTTTCAAAGCACCTGCTTAACACTGATTCTGCTGAAAATAGAGCAGGTTCTTGTCTTTGCAGCAACCTGTTAGAGTTGAAATTAGTGTGATGAGCAAAAGTTGGAGGAATGAAGAAATGATTGAGTGTAGCCAGAGATGATTTTTGCTGTGTAAGTTCTTCTATTTTCAATAGCAAGGAAAAAGGATGAATTAAGAGTGTTTATTTCAAAAGTAGTTAGTGGTGAAAATGGAAAAAAAAAAANAAAAAAAAAAAAAAAAAAAAAAAAAAAAAAAAAAAGGAAGAGGAAGAGGAAAAAGCAGCATGTTGGGAAAAATTTGGAAGGTTCTTGCCATAACCTAAATACACAGACCTTTGGTTCTTTGTGAGATAGTACTGAATATGTTCCTTATTTAATATCAGTATTTCTTTCTTCTCTGCCTCAGATAGAGAGTTATGAAGTACAAATTATCTTGAAATATTTTTCTGGTTTAAATACATGTAAAGTTATCAGTGTAAACAGGCCTTATTACTATTATCTTTAGTTATATTCACAGATAGAAGAGGGAAAGGAGGGAAAGGCTTTTTTTCAGCTATTGCTTTCCTCAAATACTGTGTTAACATCATATTAGTTTTAATATTTGATTTATTTCTTTGTTAGTATTTGAGATAAACCAAGAATCATCAAGTCTAACTCCTGGCCCTGCACAGAGCATCCCCAAGAGTCACACCATGTACCTGAGAGCATTGTCCAAATGCTTCTTGAACTCTGTCAGCCTCAGCTCTGTGACCACTGCACTGGGGAGCTGTTCCAGTGCCCAACCACCCTCTGGGTGAAGAGGCTCTTTCTAATATACAACTTAAACCTTCCCTGACACAACTTCAGGCCACTCCCTCGGGTCCTGTCACTGGTCACCACAGATGAGAGATCAGTGTTTGACCCTCCTCTCACAAAGGGGTTTCAACAAAGTTATTTTAAATTGTCTGTTGTGTCTGTATGTATTTGTTATGCAACAGAAAAATGCCCATGAAGAGGAAAACAATTTAACAGCATTAAAAGATTCATTTATCTAGAAGATGCTAGTTCACTGAAAACAGGTGCCTGAGAAAAAAAGACAAACATAAAAAAAAATAAAATTAGGCTTTTAGAGAAGATATGAGCTCCCTAAATTTTACTCTCAGAGGACAAAGGGTTTCTCAATACCTGGCGAAGAGATGCTGGCAGCATTTAACTAGCTCTGTGCTGCTGGAAGGGAAATTGGTGAAGTTGGAAGCATTTCCTAATAAGATGTGGCAAGGAACTTCCAGACCAGGGTCAGTCAGCATTCCTGTGAAGTAATTTACAGATTTGTTAATGAGTAATGAAGAGGAAGATAAGACTTGGGGATGTGAGTCATGGGGGCATGATGAAATGAACTATCCTGGCTGATGCAAAATCACCATCAGAGGTGGTTATGTAAAGGTATGAGGTCAAAACTCTTGAACCGTGGGATTTTTAAAGAACCTGAATATTTTTAAAGAACTGAATTAAGGAGCAACCACAACAATTTATTTACTTTTTATATGTAGTAATTAAACTACAGCAACCTGTTATGCTTAGATAATTTTGGTTTTCTTTTCTTTTGGCCCCTTTTGTGTAGTAATTGTGTAGTAACGCCTTTCTCACCGCTGGGTCAGTGTGTTTTCATTAACTAAAATGAAGCTATGTTGCACTTGAAGCAGTGCAAGTAAATACAGAACCTTTTATTTTGTTTTAAATTTGAGTTTGCTTTGCTAGATTTTCTCCAAAATTTCCTACTAATAGTAATGTCAGCATTCACTGGAGTAATGGACACACGAAAATATGGAAGTGATAGCTCCTTCTGTATGTAATGTTGTGGAACTTGGGCACATATTTAACATGTTGTTAACTGGGGTAATAGAAATTGCTTGGCTTTTCTACTTTCTCCTGAGTATGAGGAAAGTATTTGCCATGGCAAGAGTGGGTGGAATACAATTTTTATTCCAAAGTAGATTCTATTATTTTGCAGAGATTTTCCCAATGGCTGTTCACAATATTATTCTTAAGATCAGTATTGTGAAATGACACATTTTAGTAGGGCTTCCTGGTTCCTCAGTTATGTAGAGTAGTGTTATGTATCATATGTATATTAAAATACTATGGACAGCTGTGAGACTAATGTTATTTCAAGTGTGCTAGTTCTGTAGCCTTCAGAAAATAGTGTGGGCTTATTCTTAAAATGTGTATGTTTCTGTTGCTATCATGAACACAAAGGCACAGAGAGGTTGTGATAAAAACAGACCGTGGTTTTAGCTACATAAAGTACCAAGATCTTTCCTCACTGTTGAAATATGAGTGCTTTAACCTTCATCATAAAATTTTGTATATTGTATGCTCAGGAAAGAGAGCTAGAAAAGGGATTGTTAAATACTGAGGATAAATTTTACCTATAGAAAAAGATCAATTAATTAATCTTTTGAATAATTAATATGTTCTTTTTAATTTACTCCCTAAAATGACCGCTGCATTGTGATTCTTTAGTCAGATTAAGGGTCGATTTTGAAAATAAAGATCAGCTGTGGAGTCTCATTTAGGACCATTTCACTAGCCTAAGTGCTCTGTGGAAATAATATGCACTCAAAATATAGATTTAACATCAAGACAAAGGGTTGTTCCCATTCCCCCTCCCTCATTCTCTTTTACACACTTTCACTCCACTTTTATGTTTCTTTTCCAGAAGTAGTTCTCTATTTCTGTATCTAGTGCTGTGGAGGAGGGAATGTAATTCATCTATAATTTGCTTTGTTTATGAGTCATGTGATCTGCATAGACAAACAAACAAACAAACAAACAAAAACCAATAGAAACCTCCCCCCCAAAACACCACCCCCCCCCCAAAATAAAGGCATAATGGAAGAACTGAAATCTTTACATCTTTTCATATTCTAGTTTTCAAGAACCTTTTGTCTCATAGCAACTTTTAATCCTGCCAATCCCAAAAATACTTGTGCTGGAGTGACAGGGGCAGCCCTGTGGATACAGTATGGTGGTGGTGCACTGCCACATGGTGGTCACTGGCTGTAGGGGACACCAAACCCCAGCACTGTACCTGCAACACAGGCCGTCATGAAACAGGCTGCAGTTCCTGCAATCATTGCTCTGAAAGCACCATCAGCTATTTCCTTCTTTTTTGAGGGAGCAATGCTTGCTAAGAAGAAAAATAAAGTGTATGTCAAACAGATATACATATGAGGAAGGTGAACCTGCCAGCTTTTGCCCCCACAGGAGGAATTTCCCACCCTGTAGTTTGAATTAAGAGAAATATGGAGGAAAAATGGAACAGTTTTTAGTGGGCTACTTTGAAGCCCATGTGCCAGTATTGGCTTCCTCTGATAAGAGAGGCTTATATGTAAAATGGTAACTTCTGTTTGCCTTGGCAGTTTGCATGTCTGTGCTGGATGACTATGCCCCTCGATGAGTCTGGCCCCATGGCTGGTTCTTGCCCCTCTATGCTGCCACACTGCTGGCGTTGCAGAGTCCACTGTGGCTTCAGGGCAAAGAGGACTGCCAGCTATTCTGGCTGCCTGGTGAGGAACTCAGCTGTTTTTTCAATTTTTCTTTTTCCATTGAGATCTGAAAACCTTTTCTTTTATTCTTTCCCTATAAGCCTACTGCACATATGTGATATTTTTACTGGAAATAGCAAACTTTATCTTTCAAACCAGCACGCTATGGAGATTATTTGCTCCTCCTGAAGCTCATGGGTAGTAGTAGCTCAGGCTCATGTTTGAGGGCTAAACAGCTAGAGCTATCAGAATGGCTTGGTTTCTTCTCCTTGCCCTCAGCACCTCTCCCAGTAACCCAACGCCAAAGCCTGTACCCCTCTGGATGCCTTTCCACTCACAGTTGAGTGCTAGGCCTTGGCAGAGCAGTTGCTCAGTCCCTAATGCTGCTAAGCTTCACCCACAGTCTGTTCCTTTCGGTGCTTTCTTTGGGATTTGCTTGACAAAGAAATTGTCACTGAGAGGGGTTCTTACTCAGGCCTCCTATTACCAGTCCCAGGGAACCGAAGTTGGCAAACCCACAAAGAGCATAGGTGGCAATGACTTCAGAGCGAACCTGAAAAGCAAACATACACCCTCTGAGTGGTTTGAAACAGCTTATTGTGATTTAAAGGTCTGAAAACATAGCATTGTGGCTCAGGGTTCCAACTACTAAAATCACTCTGTTTTCCTTGGTTGCTGCCCAAGGTTCCTTGTTAGATAGGCTTATTCTCTTGTTGAAAGTCACAGGCTTTTATACCCACTGCCCATGTGAGGACTCAAGATGATTTTATCTTTCACATATATTGTCGGGCCTTTTTAAATTGAGTACTAGTAATTAAAGACAAAAAAAAATCTTATCTTACTAGTGGCAATTTAGCTGCTGTTTTCTGAAAGTATGAGTCAGAGAGCTATAACTTAACTTGTTTTTCACAGCTGGATGCCTCTATAAAACTCTGTTGGAACCTCAAGTTTTGGTATGCATCCCTGACTTCTTTGTCCCTGAAGAAGCAGAGGGCTCTATGTACATGCCTTATGCATGCTCCACCCTGTGCAGAGAAGGCAAATGGGTCTCCAAGGAAGTGGGTACACTGATGTGTTAACAGGCAGAGGGACATAATAATTTTGGAATCTCCATCAACAGTTTGTTTCCATACTGATTTCCACCACCTTTCTCCCCTTGGGTAACACCAGCTAAGCCTGGACTCAGAGCACAGACAAAGTTGGCCTCTGTCTCCATGGAGGGACCCCTCATAGGACACAAAATGACTGTAGGTGAAATCAGAGTAAAAACCTTGCAAGCCTTCAGAAAAATGTAGTTCAAACATTTTGAGAAAGGAGGCAACATATCTCAGCAAATGGATTTTTGTCCCCCCTTGCAGCTCTGAATTCCTATTTACTGTGGTTTAGGTTCAAGCTGAAAATGAGTGAGTGTTCTAGCAGGTTTCCTGTTTATTACAAGTTTCTCTGGTTTAATTCCCCTTTTATGAACGTCAATTTGTAGATACTTTCAATCAATCTGCACAAATGCAGGAAAATGTTTTTCAAGTACCCACTCTACCAGCTTTTCCTAGAAAAAGCTCTGTGTACTGTGATTTCCCTGCTTTCATTTGCGCTTTCCTAGCTCTAAAAACAGGAAGCCATGTAATTAATGACTCAGGTGAAGACACTTGTTTGCTCAGTCTGAGTAAGTATCTGTGTGTGGATGAATTAGAGAGCTCTGAAGCTGAAGAGAAATTAAAAATGGAAGCCGAGCACAACCTCACCTGAACTGTTGTGCTGTAATGATAATGGTTACCAGCCAATTTTTACCAGCATTATGAATCAAAATTGTTTATGTATTTCAGAGCTTTTCACCATGGAAGCTAATACAGCTCTTTATAGGTATTAGAAGTGAATGTGAAAGTTCTATATAACATCTTATGGGGAAAAAAGAAAAGAAAAGAAAAAAAAAAGTGAACTAGAATGAAATAGAGTTCCTAGGATCTGTGTTTTAAGGCTGTATTCCAGGCTAAAGAAACCTTATTCACTCATGCAGGAATACAGTGTCATTTTCATGTAGTAGAAGGAAGCACATCTGTAGCAGGGCACATCAAAGATCATTCTAGCCCAGGACTCTAATTTCAGGAACACTGGTAATGGATGCTCAGGCAAGGGTGTGAATGTTTGACAGACCATCTGGCTTTCTACCTACACATATGAAATATGTTCTGTTAATCAGGAATACAAGTGGTCAAGAAAGTGGGTTTGGTTTTTAGTATAAGAGGTATCCACAGCATCCCATCTGACTCAAGAAGCAAATAAGAGCTGTACAAAATACTTTCTAATCCAGGGTTTCTCTATAGTCACAATCTCTGTCTTGATTTGAGAAAAATGGATCAATGCAGGTGTAAAGTTGGATATCGTGTTTTTTGTTGCCTGTGCTGTGCATTTGAACGCCAGATGGTGGAGCAGGCATGTTTGCAAAGGTCAGCTTTGATCACTGCATGACCTTTGGCCCCGTGCACATGCACAGGATGCCCTTAGCACTACCCTCCTGTCTTACTCAGGACACTGCAGTAAGAGTTACACGTCTGTTGGGTAGACTGTGAATGAGAGGCGGGACAAGGCTGGAAAGCTCAATTGAGACAGACTGGTTGGACTCTGTGTGTCAAAAGAGTAAGCCATGTAATAAATGTCTTTTATTACTGCCCTCTTTAGAGGGAAAAATAGCCTACAGCAAAGGTGTGACAGTAATGCCACCTGCTAGAGTTTCCTGGATGCCTCTCTTCAAATTTAATACTTGGGCAAACCTCTGAGGGCAGGAGGATCCTCAAGTTCTTCCTTGGAATTTTCTTGGGAGAGTAGCTCATAGGGAAGTGCTAAGAATCAGGTAGGAAGGAACTTGCCTTGAAGACAGCCTTGTCTTAAGTGCAGTGTCCTGTGGAACACTGCATATTCCCCAAACCCATGCCCTTCTGTTTCTATGGTATTCAAGATAGCTAGGGCAGTGACAATCACAGCAGCCTCACAGAGCAATGCTGCACTTTCATAATTGAACTCTGTCATTTAAAGACACAACTTAGAGTAATATGCAACCATTTTATGGCCATATTAAAAAATAAGTTTGGTTTCCACACTGAAGTATTAGATCAAGTAAATCTGTAGAACAGAAAATGTTACTTACTGTCATATACTGTTTCACACCATTAATGTACATGCTTCCACCCTTTTCTCGGTTTTGAATCAGTTTTGAAAGGCGCTTATAAGCCAAAAATTCATTGAAGAAAGTTTTGTAACCCAGTAGTCCACCGACAATAAAACTGTCTTCCCAGTCTACTCCCATCATGAAAGATAATGGCATAAAGATATATGCACAAATGTTCTGCAGAATGTAAAAGACAAAGCAGGTCAAAAGATAGGGCTGCTTAAAGAACAATAGCATGCAGTAAGTTTCCTAATACCTTAAAATAAGAATGGTTTTATTTTAGCAGTGGAAAGTCGGCATTGAATTTTGCTGTCAATTACTCTGGGAGAGTTTTTAATAGCAAGGGATGCTTGAATTACTTTTAAAATATTAATCAAGACTCTAGATATAACAAAATATTAGTATATGTCCCTAATCTTATATCTAAAATAAAACAAAGGTTTCTGTGCCTTTTTTTCCCTTGATAATGGCTTCAAATTAGGCACAGTGTTTGATGAAAAGAAGAGAGATTGAACTAGAAGAGCCGATAAGACAATTGAGAATTCTAATTCTACTGCTGATTAAATCAAATGTGTTAATGAACATGCTTAATTATCAGGTTATTGGACTCCAACCAGTGTAAACAAAAGAGATTTCTCTGCATAAAAGCTGTGCACCTGACACAATTAGAGCTGTACCTATTTTTTTCCTGGCATTATAAGATCTATGCAAATTGAAAAAGATATCTCCTATCACAGTATTGCTTATTTTTATGCGGGAGAAAACAGCTCCAGTTGCGAAAGAGTTTGGTCAGGTTGTGCTTAGGGAATGTAATGGAGGTCTTTAAGCAGTTACTATTTCTGGCTGGTTTCTCTGCCCACAAAAAGTTGTGTTAGTGTCTGTCCTAAGGGAAGAATGGCTGCACGCATCATGCCTGTGCATTTCAAACCTTTGTAGACTATCTACCTGTTCAAATCTTACACCATCCAGCAGCTATTAAAATCCCAGCTATTGCACGAGTGTGCCTGAGGCACATACTTGTGCCTTTCCTCAGCTGTGGGTGTTTGGGGTGCAGTGAGATATCTGTGAAAGCTCTGCAGGGTAATAACTTAGTATTGCTGAAGCCATATCTGTTATGAGTGACTATTCACTTCTGCAGCACCTTTAACACAAGTTATACCCATGTTTCTCATAGGGCTTTTATTAGGGTCTTGCAAAACAAAAAGCCCAAAACCATTGAAACAAGGTGGATGCATTGGGTCAAAAATCACATATTGACCCAGGTTCAAATAGAAGTCCTGCTTTGAGTGATTCGGGTACAGTTTTACATTGAAATTGTATTTAGAACTAGGTGATATCAAGTCCAACCTTGCCGCAGTGTCCCATCTAAGTGAGCCCAGTGAGCATTATGGGTTTGATGGGACTCTCTGAAGTTACAGCCACTTTAATGTTTAGCTGAAGGAGATATTAATGGCTTGGCAGGTGTGTAACTGACAGATCTGCTGCAATGCCAAGTCAGAGGAGGCAGGTGCTAGCACACTCTGTGTAAATATACTTTGAGGGTTAGCAAGAACACCACAGAGGAGAACTGTATATGGACTAATAGACACAGAAAAACTTACATGGCAAAAATTTTACTTTAAGAAATTTTTCAGAACATGAAAATAAAATATGGGTTTAGATCACGTTGAAACACAAAACAACAACAACAACAAACAAACCACACAAGCACTTAAATTTGAGAAAGACAAATATGCATGTATATAAGCTGCATGAAGGACCTGAAGACCATACCTCAAAGTTCAACTGTGGATAATCAAACAAGTTGCCCACCCAAGAAAGGCCTGAGTCAAGGAAGCTCAGCAGGGCAAGGAAGGAGATCACATTCACGGCGATGTTTGCCACCAGCCCTATGGAGGTAGAGGCACCCTGACTGGCTGCTTCCAGCAGATTCTTTGATTCACTTTGCCAATGAAGAAAAAAAAACAGAGTATGAACATCTTTAAATTACCAAATAACTAAAAGGTAAATGCGCTTGATTAGAAGTCTAGTACTAAAGCTGCCTGTTCACCCATTAGAGAAAGTAATGAAGAGGAATTATGAGGTAAAGTAAGATTTTCCTGACAGTCCTCATGGCAGACACTTGAAGCGTATGCTTGTGGTGCCCTGAGGATGAATTCTGGTACATTTAGGGTTGGGCAAGATATAGATCCGATCTCAAAACGGTAGCACTGCTAGGATTAGGGAGTGTCGCTGCTCTTCTTCCATGCAGCCCTTGCAGAAATGCCTGAACCATTCAGGATCCTTACAAACCTTTTTGCTCTGCCTGTCCTTCTCAAGAGAAGTCTCCCTGCAGATGGGCAACAAGTTTGCTGCTGTTGTTGAAATGATTGCTCTGCCTTTGCTTTTACATGTTTGCATGTGCAGATTCATTACAGAAAAAAAGACAGCAACATTACAAATGGGAAAGCCTCCTGGCAGGTCACTTCAGGTAGGCGTTTCTCTCTTTCTTTGGAGAGTTTACAGTTTGGCCCAGGTCCTTGGCATGTGCTAGGCTGTAAGTGGGCACACTCACCTAAATTCATAAATCAACCATTTGCAGTATATTAATCTGTAATTAATTTATTGCTTGCACACCTACTATGTAATCCCCCTAAAATTTATCTGTGAGGAGTCACTTTTCCAAACCTCATTTTTGCAGTAGTATTAACTAGTACCTAGATCAGCTTACCTTTTTGCCATTTGTAGGCCACTCCTCAGAGTTACCAGAGGCTTTTCAGTTTCAGGCCAGAATAATTTGGATGCAGCTAATGATGCTGGTGCTGACATGACAGAAGCAGTCAGCAGGTGGGAGGAGGAAACCTAGAATTCCAGGCGACAGAAAATACTCCATGATAACCATATTATGCACAAACATGGAGGAAAGCAATGAAATTTGTTAGTTGTTTGGGTGATTTTTCTACAGGAGGTCATCAAAAGTTCGTATTTCTCCTTCGTAAGGAACAGAAGAGAATGAGCTATCAGAAGACCAGGGATTTTTGTGGTTAATTCCTTCAGAGACAAAAAAAAAAACCCCAAACAGTGGGAATGATTGAGGGACACTTTCAAAGCATTTTAGCTGGGCTACATACTTAAAAGATTTCAGATAAACCATATATTTTCTAGTTCTCCTTCCCTGTCTTACCCCAAAAGAAATATATGCTCCTAAGACACTTCCAGCAATAGTTGAGAATCCTGCTGTCATGACGGCATGGAGTTCAGATTTGGTGATATATGGTAAGTAGGGCCGTACCAGGAGAGGAGACTCTGTCTGGAAGTGAAAAGAACCAAATTAAGAAATCCCTAATAAAAGCACAAAGATTTCTTTTATTAACAGGGCAGTCCTTCTTAGGTGTCTTTGACTAGTTAATCCTAGTGCTAACAAGTGCTCAAATTTAAATAGATTTGGGCTTTTTTATCCCAAGAAGGAGAATGTCTGAAGACAATTCTGGCTGGTTTGCTGTCTCCCTGAAAGGCACAATGAAATTGCCAAGAAATTCTATTCCAATTCTGAGTGACTTAGGGACAGCCACAGGTCTGAGCCACGGATAAGGCTATTAGTCAAGTGAAACGTGCCCCTCTGGCACATGTGTGAGCACATTCTGGAGGCAGTGTCATGCAGAGGTACTTACTACTCTAAATCTTGAAGCAGTGTGATGTGGTCATGCACCACTGCTAAATATCATGCTAATAATATTGCATTTGGACTTGAATGTTAATTGTTGATCTTTCTACATTGCCTTTAAGCTTGGGACGGACATTGCTGTAAATGTGAGTTTCACTCATTTCCCAGTAAAGTGGTTGGCTAGATGCTGTCCACTGTTTTTGGGGATAAGGCCTTATACTGCTAGTCATGGATCTTAGTTTTCTGCATTGTCTCTCTCTCCTGCCCTTGCCTGCTTTGCGTGCCGTCTTTTCACACCACTTGCCTTTTCAATTGGAAAAGAATCCTGACACTGTTCTTTCTTCATAGCCTTGGAGTAATCTGGTAGGGAGATCTATCTCCTACATATATGCTTGACCTTCTGTTGGAAAAACATATCGCTTCCCAAATCCACCCCACTGTGTATCACTGCTGACATATGAACATACTTCAGTTTTGGAAATCAACCAATTAAACTTGCTGTAGTGGAATCCTGGCTTTTTAAGATTTTTTTTTTTTTTAAACACAAATGCTCAATAAGCATCTTTATTTCCCTATATTCTACAAAATTGTGTTAACATGTTTTTCTGTGCTCCAACTCACCTGTCCCACAAATATGTTACCCGCAGCTACCAGAGACTCAACAGGAGTTGTCCCCATGAAAACATGCATTATCCAACCAATCTAAAATTATTTAAAAAAAGAAACAAAAATTTGTTCTGCGTGTTCCATGCCCTTCTTGAGTTAATCATATCAATCTAAGAGCTCAGAGACATGTTACAATACTTCTTAAGTTATGATTTCAGCTTCAAGGTATAGCACATTCAAGTAATTGTTATATGATAAAATAAGATGGAAGAAGAATAATTTAACAGAAATGAGGGTACTCCGGGCTCCTTCTGGGCACAAAAATGTTGAACAAAATTTTAAAAAAGAGATATTTTGATGTGTTCTTATTACTAATCTTCTTGTCGAAAGATACTTGGATCATATAAAGGGAAAAAATGTGAAATTTAGATTAAGGCTAAAAAGGCTTCATTGCAATTTTAGCACACTAATGTCAGCTAGATGAAGTTCATGGGGCTTATATAACAATCCTGTGAATGTAAAGGGCAAAGTACTTTTAATTTAAGAGTATCTTTAAAGAAGGTTTAACCACCACCATAGAGGAAGATCTTTTCCCTCATATGATAGGTTTACCAGACAGAGAGGACAGAAAGCAGACTTGATCTTATCTTAGTAGACACTAGCACTAGACAAAGATGTTGATAAAAATGAACACTTAGAGAATGAGGTGAGAAACCTGCTTTGATCTTATTTGAGTGTCTGTGATAGGAAGGTATATGCAATTGCTACTGAAATGCTTAGCAGAAATCCACTGTCTGTGACTTAATCTCCGTCCTGCACTTTGAGGGCTGGGAGAAGGGCAGATTAGAAAGGAAGATTTAAGCAAGTAGGGCATCTGAGGAACACTAAAGCTAGGCAGGCAAATCTAACAATTAATATGAGATAAGCAATGAAACCAGACTGAGATGGAAAGTGTGCTATGTGATGCCAATTAAGATTTTGCAATGGTAACATTTGGAACTATTTCCAAGCTACAGTTCCTCTGCATGTGTTCAAAACGTTTCCCACACGAGCCAAATGACCACCTAATTGGAAAAAATGCATACCTTTCCAATAAGCCACTGCATGAATCCAACGTGGTAAAGCATAGACATAACCGTACTGAAGAAAACCACAATTGGCAGTACCTGGTTTGAAGACACAAGATCATTAAAACTTCTAGAGTGGTTTCCTGTCCTTTAGGCTATTTAATCTTTGAAAAAAAGAGTCATGTTTTTGGAGTTGTACTTACAGGTATTGAAAACTCATCTTTAAGTTTACACTTACGCTGTAAAACTTTTGACCTTCTTGTTTGTGCTGTAATTAAGTAGTTTTCATTCATGTTTTCTAACACAATGGCAATTGTTTTGAAACTGTCTGGTTTAGCATCATATACCTTAGTTTATAACCATGTTTAAGTCAGTTCAAACATTTACATTCTTTAAACACAATCCATATAAAGGTATATACTTACTAAATACAAAAAGTGAATATATGTCTCTTACTGTGGAGACTGAAAAATACTTTCTTTCAACATAGTTTAAAAGAATTGCATGAACACCTAACCCACTGTCTGATGGATTATTAAATGTGTTGGATTTTCATCCTGAATAAAACTAATATAACTTGATTCTCAAGTATGTTAAATATACAGGACCCCACCACTTCCATGCTAGTATACAAAAAAAAGAAACCCCCCCCCCAAAAGTCCAAAATTAGTGACAGATTAGTTACAGCTAACGCAGTACCACTGTCGTGTGAAAAGGGAAGGCTTCCTCAACCCTTAGTTCGGAAAGATTTGTTTGACTCTTAGTGTTTAATTTGTCTGTCAGTGTCCCGGGAAAGCTGAGACCCTTGTACCTGACCAGTCTGTCAGCCTCCCATAGGGAGACTCTTCACTGAGCAGTCCTGCTGAATTGGAGGGTGGTTCGACTGACTTAGTCAGGGAAACACACCACCGGCGTAAGGGAGGCCTCTCAGGAGGTCTTCCCCTTTATTAGAATGTGCTATCCACCACTGGCAACTGCTAGCATCTATGAAGGATTCACACTATCAGTTTATGGGATTATGCTCTTTATTAATATAAAATCACAACAGGTTAAGGTTTAAAGATTGTTGATAGTATCTGACTGCAAAAATATACTTGAAGGAATACACAGACAAACTCAAATCCCCAATAAAAGTATTCAGGGTGCACAGAGTCTGGTTCTTACCAGTGGGTGTTCCTATGGGAAAGAAGACAGGTTCAACCCATTGACAGATCCCAGCAATTATGATGGAGTGTTCCCTAACATCTCCCTCATTCTCAGTTTACTTATATACTATTTCTTTGTGTTTATGTGGAGCTGGAGTGATTCTAGTCATACTACTTGTTATTGATTAGTGTAAAATTGTGTCCCTTTGCTTTTAAAGATACAGTAAAAAGGATGTAGAGCACATCCCAGTGAGGGATGGCCATACCTCGGGGGCAGATAACTTTGACATGGATGTGTGCATTAATATTATCATTAGGCTTTAATGACGCATGTTTATCTAAGGAGAGGGATTTGGCCACAGTTGCTGGCTCAGCACTGGGACATCTTCCCCTCTTTCCCCGGGTTGACTTAATACATAGCTTATCAGCTACAAAATACCACCAAGTTTCCTTCCCTGCAAGGATTTCCAGAGAGCCTGGCCATGGTGTCTCAACTCTGCTCCACCGTCCATGCCATCCCCCTTAGCAGGTGATGGGGAATCATCGTGGAAAAGGTTTCAAGTCATGTGCCAACCGTATTCCATCCAGGGAGCAGAAACTGTGATCTACCCTGTATTATAACTCCTGTTAAGATGCTAATATAAGCCCTCAGTTTCCTCTAAGTGTATCCCCAGTTAGCGGTCTACAGGGCTGCAGTCATTTTCCCACTGCCACTAAGACTACAGGAAGCTTTCATGTGTGTTCATTAATGACATAATGCATTATAAATAAAATCAAGCAACAGAAGGAAAAACAACAAATCACTTTTTTATTTCAGGTCTTTTCAGTAAAGAGACTCTATGCCTTTCTAGAGGAGAATTGGTACTATCAACAATTTTGATAAACATTTAGAAACTCAATTTTGATGATCAGAATCTTTCACTGAAAGGACAGAGTACAATTAACCAATATTGTTGTGCTGTTCAACAGGTTAATAAAATGCTGCTTTCTCTAGTTTGGTTCTTTGATCTTTTTGCAATTCTGTAGGGGTAGTTTGCCATGCAGTAATAGCAGAAAACTTAGATGAGAAAAACTACTGTCTTTGCCCCCTGCTTTTTCTTTCGTTACTACCATACAGAGCAGGTAGTTAAAATTGTTGGCTGCTCCCCTCCCATTTGTGGCTTGATGTTTAACCTTTTCCTTGTTTTCCTTTAAAGGAGTTTCTATTGATGTTTAAGGAACATCTTGCTTTTTCATACACTCCTAAAGCTTGATCTTCAAAGCAAAGCCTTTCTTAGAGGACCATAATTCTCCTGGTGTAAAAAAGAATCTACAGGTTTAATAGAAATCTAATTTCTTCCTTGCTCAAAGCAAACTTTGCCTTTCATAGTCAACAGTATAGAAGACTTAGTACTAAAAGGCTTTTTCCATCTACATAACTACTTGGAAGTGCTTATTTATGTGGACAAGTGGGTTTTTTCAGAACTTTGAAACTATGCAGCTGCATGCACAAATACACATTTAAAATAACCCAGTTTATGCATGCAAATGTGTGCATTTTTAACTAATTAGTGCTTTCAGAACTGTGTGCTCAAAGCACTGGGGGACTGGTGGGACTGGTCAGAACACATATGGGTGTGCGTATGCACACACGGGATGTGTCTGCTCTGTAACTGGTGTGTCCCCATGTATTGCGAAGGATGTGGTATGGATACAACTGGACTCGGACAGTTTTCTGCAAAGGCGTATCCTGCCCCTTGTCTAATCTCTCAAGAGCTAAGCGTCGTCTTTTGGGGAATCCTTTGAAATATCCTGGGGCAAGATTTGGAGAGCTCATTGCAACGTGGAAACATAATGAATATCTGAAAGACACAAAAAAACCTCTTTGGACCAGCTTAATATCTGAATAAATGACAAGTGTTTCAAGAGAGAACAGGCTGGCTGTCACTCACGGCTGTTGGAAGACAGAATTCCCTATCTACAGGAGGAGCAGATGGAGCATGTTTTGGTATTGCTGTACACTTGTCTGCCACTCTGTTTACCATATACATATATATATACACACATACAAATCCCTATATATAATCAGCTCTGAAAATCAGCTCATGGGTTTTTTTTTCCTTGTTTTTCAATAAGAGAATAATCTACTTGTTCTTGTTATCATCTTCTAGAAATTTCATGCTTTTGCTGGCTTGAACCATTGCATAAGACTGATAGATGTTTGCCTACACAGAAGCAAACTAGGGCTGTCTGATCCCTCGTTATGGCTTTAGTAAGCAAAGTATTTTGCATCATCACTGAGGCACTAAAACCCATATTGAAAGAATCATATTCATAAGGCATTGTCAAAAACTACAGAAAAAATAACACAGGGGTGTGGGAATTAAATAATTTCATCCATAAAACATGTAGTTGGAAATAAAAATTGTTCTTTGAGTGCTCAATAGAGTAAAAGCAAGAGGAGACTGGAAAGTGAAACTAAAGGTGCAAAAGTACTGCTCTTAAAATATAATTCATATTTATTGATGAAATGCTTAATTTTTTTTTCCCTTCTAAGATGTTCTGACTATTCTTAGTAGCAGGCTATTTTACAGATAGCACTTTCTTTCTCGAGTAATGAAAGAGCTAAGTTTGAAGAATATTTAGTTTGGAATATCACCTCAAGAAAAAAAAAGGTGAAAGGCAGGTATGCCCATGGTCAGGTATCTGAAATACCAAAAGAATGGTCCCTGAGTAAGTCCTGATACATTTTTCATATTTGTTTGCAATTTATTTATTTGTTATTTGGGTTGCTTTGGGGTTTGAGGTTTCTTTTGCCTTACATATTCTGGATTCCAGCCTAACCAGGCGTTGTGGCATGGGCAACTTCTCAGAGCAAAACCAGGAGGGATGCTGGTACAGATTAGAGAGGACAGAGCAGATAAATGTTATTCCAGCTGTTTCCCAAAAAGGTCTCTTAAGAGAGAGATGGGAAATCTCCCTGTGATCTTACTAATGCAATAATAATGTAGTATCATGTAATCGTTCCTTCTTCGCAGCTTCCAGCTCTTCTCCCAAGCATAAATAAATACACATCTAGGCTCTCCACTTCTTCAGGGGGAATGTCTGTGAAGCAGTGGTCTGCACAGCACTTAGGGGTACAACAGCATAGCATGGTAGAGCACTTTTACTCACGGAGAGGTGGGGAAGATAGGCAGGAGGTAATATTTCTGTCAGTGGCCAGATAAAAGACTTTTAATCTATTCCTTGTTCCTCCTAGAAAGATATCCCAAAGTTCTGTCTACACGCAATAGATGTTGTTATAATTAGACTGAGTGCAATCTAACTTGGTGTATAGCAGTGAATGAAAGGGTTCACAAATTTTCTATTCAGAATGTCACATAATAAGGAATAACTTACCTTTTGATTTCTCTGGTGCCTACAGAGGTATCACAAGACACAATAACTTTATTTCTCAGCTATACTGTTCCTCTTACTATTGTCTATTTGCCACATACGGCATATAACAACCGTCTTACCTTAAATGCAAAGAAATGATCTGTGTATTTGTCACCAAACACAAACTTGGCACCTGCATCAGAGTACTCCAGAAAAGTCTAGGGACAGAAAACAAAGTAACTTAGCCATAAGCCCTGGGTACCTGCCAAAACTCAAGAAAATATTGCTAGTTATCTTGCAGAGATATGATGAGGTCCAAGAAGCTTGGGCTCTGATTTGCATGGGTCCAGGCCTCGCTGACTGCGTTTGGCTGAATTGAGGGTCTCTGTTGTGCTCTGTTGAGTACCTGACACAATAGAGGCCATAAGCTACACTGAAAGAAATATTTACTTTTTAATCCAAATACTATGGTGCATTTCTAAGCTCCATATGATGCAAATAAGTACAGTATATTATACATCTTAACATGGAGACTCAATGGCTGAGGTAATGAGTTTTGAAAGGTGTAGCTAAGAGCTAGCCTAAGGGAATCTTCTACTTTTTAAGTCTGATCCAGTGATGTATTTTTATACTTCTGATGCAAACATATGCATTAATGATACAGTTTTAAATGGAGCTGAAATACAGTTTATAGTAGCTACAGTAATTAGTTCTGACAGGAGAGACTGTAAGACATGAAAATATGAAGCTAACAAAATGGGGCACCAGACCTGCTTAAGTCAGAAACTGAGAACCTGGTGACAAAACCCAGATGACTCCTACTGCCTGCAGATTAGACAGACGTCAGATCTGTGCCTTTGCTCCCACACAGAGACAGTACATTCTGCATTGTCTGGTTTTACATGTGCTTAATTACCTGTGAAGAAGAGGTGTGAGAATAGTATCCCTGGGGTGAAAAGTCTGAACGTCCTTCAGGGGATATTCTCTGATCTATACTTTGAAAATTGCTTATTCATTGCTTTATAGTAACACACTTTTTAAAAAATTTTGTGTCTGCAGGGACACCTGTGGACAGACCCCATCCGCTTTCTAGAGATCCCTTCCGGCATGCAGATGTGGATTTTACCACCTGTATGTATCTGAAATAATTTTCTTATATGTTATGAGGACTATGAAATGTCTCTGGTGCCAGGAATGTTGCTGCTCTGAAGATAATTAGGGCTGTGACCTAAATCCCAAGGCTTTTTAGCACATCACATCCAATCACAAGGACGATTTGGAGCCAAACTATGTCTAAGCGTTCCTATGAGTGCCCTGGCAAAACAGTAGTTTGTGTTTCAAGAATGCCAATTTACATCTTCAGCCCAATGATGGTAAAGCCATTAATAAATGGGATTGCTCTGGCCACTGTATTAATGGAACAAAAAATAAATGAGAAGAAGGTTGAATTCAGGAAGTTGATTACCTTTCTGAGAACCCATTTTTCCTCAAGAGGAGAAACAATCAAGGGACAAATGGATCCTTGAACAGCCTGATCATATAATGTAAGACTCTCAAGACAGAAAATTATATTAAAAAAGTAAGGATTTTGCTCAATAGCTTACCTGGATCTGAATGCCTAGCCAGGTAAACACATCAAAACCCACTTTGGTCCTCAGAATAAGAACCCCAAGAATAAACTGCATTCCTATTCCTGAAAATACTGGTCTCCAAGCAACCTAGATAGACAGAAAAATAAAGAAATTGCTTGCTATTTAAATAAATAACAGTTTACTTTGGATGTTTGTTTAAATAATGTAAGGGGATTGTCTGACTATACTGCAGGACAGAAGCAGCTGCCAAAACAGGTTGTAGAGGACTTGAATCTTCACATACCTGGACAGAGAATAAGGAGATATTGCTATAGGGTTTGTTCTTGGGTAATTTCAACTCTGTTTCTGTTCCCTAGCTTTAAAGACTTTCGATACTTGAGAACAACTCAGTAGTATTGTGATTCGTCGTATAAAGGCAGCCATAGGAAAAACTGTGGTTGCCCATGATGAGTTCCTCTTCACTTCATTCCTGTTCTGCTGCCTCAGAACACATCTTTGTTTCGTGAAGATTGAATCAAATTACTTACAAGACAAAGAGCTGAGATGGCGTTCTCTAATTTAATCAGATCCCATTTGAATAACACAAACCAATTAGGTGTACTGAGGAATCATAGGAGAGCACAAAGCATTTGGAGTATGAGTTTCCACCTCAGTTGGAGACAGAAGCAGTTGCAAAGGATGGGGTAAGTTCGTCAGTACTTGCTGAGAGGACTGTTAAGAAAGTCTCAGCACTGATGCAAGACGTGTTGAAATGTATTGGGAAAACTTGCTGACCTGGACAATGAATATATGATTAATGAAAGCATGCAGAGCTTTGTGAGGCATTCAAACATCAGTAACAGCTAAGGTGGTAGTTGCGGTGGCTGATCTAAGCCCTTTGTAATAATACAGCAAACCAGAGTGGACATTTCTGATGGAAAATTAAAATAAATGGCATTTATGAGCCTGTGGGAGTGAGTGAGCAAAAGGATCTCAGGTCAGCCTTGGCTGCTGAATTTGCAGTGGGAAACAAACTTGTGAGGGGTTACGAGCTACTCAAGTATATCATATCTCTGGTTCCATGTAATTTGTGTCGATGTGATGACAGTGTCCTCAAGCAAATTACTGTGATGTGCTGAGAACTGTGGTGAGGCTCCTGTGAGTGAACACATGGAGAAGGCCTATTTCAGTCTGCACTCATGCTCCAGGAGCAAATGTATTCCAACCTGTATCAGGGTTGGAATAAAAGATGGGCAGCTGCTTCCCAAAATAGTGAGAGATCAGTGTTGGTACACACATGCTCCCCAAAAGCAAATTTACTTTCCTCAGGAATTAAATACAGTGCTTGGTCTCAGGCAAGCCTGTATTTTTACTTTCCCACATTTTGTTACTCTTACTATACTTGGTGCTAGGGTAGGGGAATAGCTTTTAGATACAGAATAAAAATATTCCCAGAAGGCCCATCATGGAATAAACACTCACCCTGGTTGGGTATTTGGAAAAGATAAGCATCAGGAGAACATACATCACAAGCCCACCAAAGGAGATTAGCTGACGGGATCCTCGTTTTGTTGTGTCGAAGATGAGCCAGAAGATGATAGTTATAATAAGAGCTGCACACAACACCCTAGGAAATAAAAAGCATCATGATATACTGAAAAAGATGTTTGGGATATTCCTTTCCCTTTCCACACTCAAAACATTTACATCTCTGTCTGTGAATAAACTTCTTGTACAATGCATTGTGCTGAAATCTGTAGCTCTACACAAGCAGGAGCCTGCTTTTGCTGATGCAAAACCTCTGGCAGGATCCTTGGTGGCATCTGGAAGATATGTCCTCCAAGTCAGAGTATGGAGGGAAACCCAAAAAAATCATGAGTGCCTCTTGTCTGGGTGCTATTTCTATTAAATGAAGTGTGATACTTCCTTTCTCACTTTGGCCTTTTCTTCCTTCCTTTTCTTTATTGATTCTTTCTTTAGTTCTGGGCAAGACAGGCTGTGGTTTTTGCAACTTGCACTGTGCAGTTTAGCTGGCGGGCCTAAGAAGCACACTCTACTGAGGAGCAGGCCGTAAAAAAGAGCAGGCTCTTTTCTTTGTAACCATTTATAGTCTGTTCAGCTATCTCAGAAACAATGACAAGAGACGTATGTATACATCTGTGTTTCAGTGTTTCTATGGTCCCCTCTATCAGAACCATGTTAAGCTTATTTATTGAAGGTAATTACCACAACGGCCTGGAAGGCAACAAAATACATCATCCCATATACAGAGAGGAAGTAAACACAGTCCCAAGTCTTTGATGGTAGTTTTGCCTAACAGTAAGCTTTCACTGATTTCAGTCGTACCTAGATCCAAAAATTCCATTTTTAGATGTTGGAAACTTTAGCTTGCAGGCAAACTCCACAAAATGGCTTGGCCATTGCGATGCTGAGTTACCCTTTCTACACCTGACAGATTTTCTGTCTCTTGGAAGAAAACATTTAAGCACCTAATCTGCAATATGTACAATTTAAGGATTGCAGCCCATCACTTACTGCCCCTAAATTGTTCCATCTGCTCCTCAGGGCTCTCTTGTTTGTTTTGCGCCTTCTCCCATAGCGGCTGCAAGGTCATCTAATAGAAATGCCTCTGTTTGACTGCTTTCTAATGTGGCTCCTGAGCAGAAGGACCACAATCTTTATATCACCGTCCTTAGCAAAACCGTTTTTAAATCTTAGGAATAATCTGGGACATTTCCTGAGCTGAGAATGACTCCTCCTTAAAACTCTTTGTGTCTCAGCTAGAAGGTGACCTAGCTGAAACAGAAAGTAGCTTGCAAACTTAGTTTTCCTTTTTAATGAGATTTCATTTGGTCTTTCCTTCGGTCTACAATGCTCCTTTTTCTCCTCATTTTCCCAGGGATAACTTCAATATCACCGATCACTGCTCAGGAATACTTGAAATAAGTGTCTGACAGGTCTAATTATCTACCATTTATCTACCAGATGAATGTCTACCATCCCAAATTAAGGTCATATGACCTTATTATGACATTAAATCTGGCTGGCATGTTTTGATTCTTGAAGGTCAAGTAAAAATTGCTGTGGATATGTGTGGAAAAGCAGTAAATACTCTAGATAATACTCTCCAGTCTTTAGCAGTTTGCATGTGTTACAGTTAAGGGTTTTATGAACCTCACAGCTCTCTGAACAGTGAAGCACTTTCTGGCTTGCAGAATGAATGCAAAAGGCTGCAACACACATGGACTTCTGTGAACATTCTCTCTCAACCACAAATGTGTACTACCTCAATTCATGGTATTTTTCTACTTTTTCTGTCAAGACTTTTGATTCCTAGCTACTGCATTGAAATCCTGAATCTGTTTCTGATATCCATAAACTGGTAAATACTGAATTATTCTGTGATTTTATTGAGATATGTATGATTGACCCACCTCCATGTGCTTACAGGGGAGTAAGCTGATATAAAATCATTGGGGTAACTTGACTAGTGCATTGTCTTTCTACATAAATAGAAAGAAATTAATATTTACCATTTCAACCAAAACCACTGTTTTTTCAGATATCTGTCTCCAGGGGAAAAGAATGCAGCAATTCTGTCTTCATACTTAGCTATTAAAAAATCCCAGCAGATGAAGAAGATGGCTAGGATGGTGATGACAAAGAGAGGCAAAGCTCTCTGAAAATTCAAACTGCAGGCTGCAATAACTACTGCCAAGTATGCTGTCACAGAAAAAAGATACATGTCAGTTAGGTTGGTCTTTTTAAAAACAGGATCAAATCTTAAAACTTATAAGATGTGATCAAAATCAGGCCCATGTTTATCTTCTCAGTGCTTTTCTCACTCTCAGTCTAAATACTGAAAATTTTGTGTATAGTGTCGTTACTTATGATATGCTCATTGATATGAAAGGTGGCTTTCATTCCGTAAAAGCAGATTATATGCTTTTGCCAAGGCAAGTTCATATCAAACTTGTTAATCACTTGGGAAAATAAACACATCTATAGAACTTCTTTTTCTTGTGTAAAAAGTATGAATTAAGTGCATGAGTCTTGTTCCTTTTTTCAAAAGAGGATGAGTCTGTCCAATAAAACTAGAAACACTTATCTGTCACTTGACTGATTTGGTGATCTTCTCAAATAATTGTGAAGTTTAAAAGTAATTTATTTCATAAAGTAGCTATGAAATTATTTATTTGACAGGTTCACTGCTGATAAATGCTAGCCAAAAAAATATTCAGTTTTTGTAAAGAATAATTTGATTTTGTCTACGGCAAATAAAGAAGAACTACTGACTTTTGTAACACAAGTTGTTTTTTCATGGAATTAATGTATGAAATACTGACATATTCTTAGAACTCACTCACTCTCTTGAGCAAGAATATGTCTATACTATGACAAAGCAAGACAAAATGATGTTATGAGGGCAGGATATTCAGCATGCAAGCAGCACTTTTATAACCTCTTCTGGTGTGCTGATGCCTATCCCACAGACATATTTCAAGTCTCTGTTCCCAGTGTCCAAGTAGGAAAATCTTAAAAACAAACTTTGTGAAGTGGAAGGAAACAAACCAACCTACTTGCTAATCAGGAAAGGGAGAAAGAAGAATGTCTGAATAATTTTGCAGTGCATACTGTCATAAGTACATTTACTCTAGACAAAATTTGCTGTGACTCTTGCGTAATATGGGTCAGAAGAGAAAACTTTCATTTCCAGACTGCTGATCTAAGTTCAGTCCTATTTGGTGGCTGACTGTTTTTAATGTGATTTCATGGTTTTGGACAAGTTACTGAAATCGTAATCTTGGAGTCAGCTGGTAATGGAGTCAGACACAGTCACAAGTCAGAACTATCCTGTTATTGCAAGAGTAATTGCTAGTCAGACTTTAAACATGCTGGAGAAGCAGTTTAACAAGATTTGTGCTTTTGTTATGTTTGGGAATGAGGAGGTTTTGCAATCTGGAATTTTCTCTGGGACGGAATTCTTACCTACTTTGAAATACATTCTTAAAGACAGTCAAGAGTTTTTATGTCAAACAAAGACACAGCCTATAATCTCATACAGGTAAATAAATAAAGTTTCAGCAATGCTGGGTGTAATATATACTGTACCTGTTATTAAAATTCCATAGACCACATAATAAATTCTGGTTTTATATTTCTTGCAAAATTCACAGACTTCATCATATTTTTTTTCTAAAATCCTAGGACAAAGAAAAATTAACAAACAACAGAAAAGTAAGCTTTTGCAGAAGAAAATTGTGCAATATTGGTCAGAATTTCTCCACTGGAACTCACTGAATATGGTAAGGGTTAAATTTGGATTTCAAAAGTGCCAAATAAAAAGTGCCTTTTGACAGGGACTTCTTTGGGTTGATATTGGACAAGTGAAAAAGAAAATATGGCAGATATGTACAATCTGTCATCTATGTAATGGGCCGAAGTTAGCAGATCAGTTCTGCCACCCTCTGAAGCACAGCTCTTCTGTGAAGAGGTCTGTCAATGGGGTTTGTGCAAACTGAGTAGGTAGATAAAGATTCAATGTCCATTACCAGACCCACACTCTGTTAGTACATCCAGCCCAGCACTGCTATGTGGAACAGCAGTGTTGCTGTAATTGTGAAGGCCTAATATTTACGTGCCTGTGTAAAATAACCAATACCTATCTAAAACCTTATTACAGTGTGCATAGAGGTTTCTAGATTTTTTAAAATTTTGTGGTTATTACATTAACTTTTCATCGCATCATCTCACAGAAATTTTATTTGTTTTATTTGAATGTCATGCTCTAGTATCAGTTCTTCTAATTATAACATGTTTCACTTTCTTTGTTTTCCTCACTGAAGGTAACAGTGTGATTTCATGAGGGAGGTTGAAATTTAGGGAAATAGCAGTTAAGGGAGTTAATTCAACACAGATTTCCAATGTTAAATATGCTGGTGACGTGAACGCAAAATAATTACGAAAGCAGTGGCTAGATAAACACCTTCATATTGTGCAAGCAGGAAAAAAAATTCAGCTATGGCTATGTCATTTCAGAGGCGCTGCTTTAGAGAGGCACCTCTCTAAAGCAGTGCCTTGCATTCCCAGTCCATAAAGGCAATGTTATATTTAGAGATGCTAATTATCCAGACTGTACTTGTTTGGTAACTAAAAGCAGCTGGAGCTAGATGCACACTGAAATCCAGCATGAATAACCTTCTTTTCTGCACTCAAAAAAATTCAATTAATTTAAAATAAATCTGAGAGACACAAGAAACATTAATTTAAATTACATCAACAGTCAGAAGAACAGAGCAGGAACATACTCCTTCACAAGTACAAAGAGTAATAGGTTCTCTGAGAACCTCTCTTGATTGCTTTTGATACTTCAATTTCGGTTCTGGGAATTCCTGTTGCTTCACAAATCATAGCACTTTTTTTTTCTAACTTGTAGGAACATTAGGTTATCTATCCAATCTCAGCAGAAAGGTTAGATAGAACAGGAAAAGGAAAAAGGAGAAATGAGAGACAAATAGATGAAAAAGGCAGTTACTTAACCAAATTTATGGGTTATCTATCAACCAAGAAAAGGAAAAAAAACTCTCTACTATCTCTTACTGTCCTTATGAATCCTTTGGGATTTAAAATTGTTACTTTCAGATTACAATTTCTGGTAATTTCCTCTTTTATCTAACATCTCTTTCTCCTTTTTGTTTTATTAATTTAGGCTATTATCACTTTGGTACCAGGATATCTTAAATAATTAGACACATATGTCATAAATATGCAGCTCTATTCTGAAAGGTAAAAGAAAAAACATGTTCCTTATGAAATATGGCTTATTTACTAAGGAAACATTATTTTCTAAAAGTTGGTCCTAGAGGCTTGAAATGTAGCTGAAGATCTTGAAAAATGATCTCACTTTAAATATTTCACATTAATGTGAAGTATTTATGTATGTCAAAACTATTCTTGCTTGCATTTTGCAACTCAGAAATCAACTTTCTCTTGTGCATGTGCTCCAGAAGGGAATGTTAACACTTTGAACTTGTGTCATGAATCCGTGTTATCAACAGACGGATCTTTCAAAAGGGCTGTGTCTCAGACCACAGGCTATTCGGTACTATCTGTTGAAAGAAATTAAGGACACATATGAACATTTAGTATGATTTAAAGTATTGTGTCTCAACTTTTTTAATGCCTTAAACAGGGTTGGTTATTTTCACAAAAAAACCTTAATCCTCAAGTAAAACGTAGATGTGTGTTTTCACTCCGTGAAAGTAAGGCAAACAAAATGTAAAACTTTTCTCCATTAAAATGGCTTTTTTCACCGCTATTCTGTTCTTATTTTGTACTGGAGTAAATGGCTATACAAACTGAAAGACAATAGTGAATCTTTAACTTCCTGAAAGAGACCAGTCTTTAAGACCTCCCTTTAAAAAACACTGCTCTAGAAACATTGGGAAAGAAGTTATTGTACGAGAAGAAAAAATATTGCTTCTTTAATTTGCAAGGCTTTAAAAGGATAGTTCCACAATCACAGATGTCATTTGTGAGGTATAGCAATTTTAAACATGTTGTATTTCTGTATTACACAAATTGCTAGGCAATACAAAGGTCTATGTAGCACAGGGGTATGTCAGTGAAATTTAGAGCTGTCACTTCAGAGGTAAAAACACTGGCAGCTTTTTGCTTAGGCCGGGATGAAGTGAGTGGAAAACTTACTCATGCAAAAACACATTACCCTTTCAAGCGTGGTTGCTCATCATCTACGGAGGCACATTTGTTTTCATGCAGATCACTCTCAATATTGATGTATTCATCCCCCTGGAAAGCAGATCAGTGCCAAGATTGTCAGAGGGGTTTATGCTTTTTAAGTAAGGTACAAAAAAGGCTTCCCCACTGGCAGATGGCTGAAGCAGTCTCTAGACTTCCCTGTATGCACTGTGTGCATGGCTCCAGCTCTCCCATCTGCCACCAACGTGATCCATATCAGGCAAACCCAGGGTTTAGCCTGGCCGAGGAGTTTCCCAAGCCATCCACACCATTTTAAAAGGGGAAATAAAGGGAAAAAAAAAATATCAGTGTTACTCAAGAGATGAAGAGGGCAGGGCCTCACAGATAGCAGTACCGCATAGAGGTGAAAAGCGAAATCCACAAATTAGCCAGCTTGCCCAGCACCTCCTGTAGACACCTCCTGGTTTTGCTGCTTCTCTCTTTGCAGAACTTTAATAAGATGAAACTTTTGTATGTGGAGACTGGTTAAATTCGGTGAGGCTCAGTGTTTTAAAAATTTAAGCCAATAAATTCATTCTTAAGAAAAACTGCTGCCTGAGTCCACCTAAGCATAGCACTGTTAAAGCTTTTGAACAACTACAGGCTGGCACGCACCCTATCCAAGGACTGTCTTGAGGTGGCTGGGAGGGGCACGACCCCTCAAAGCTGCTCAGCACACCTGTGGGGACTGTCATGGCCACGCTGCACCACTTCCCCCATCCCACTCCAGTGGGACACAAGGGAGGCAGGGCCCTGTCCCACAGCTACTTACCTCCATGCTTGTGGCAAGGCCTGCAGAGCAGCCAGGGCCCAGGGCAGCTGACCATTGTGTTCAAAGACAGCAGTGTACCTGCATGGGGCCCTCACGTCCCTCCCTTTGAACACCGTGCCAGGGCACTGTGACCAGCTGACTGGACTGGAGTGTCTGGCTGTGACCAGGGCAAAGGCAGATGGTCTTTGCCTGGCCTAGTGGACATGTCCTACCCTCTTCAGAGGAGCGGCCCACAGTGCCCAGCCACTTTTGGAGCAGTGGCAATCTGCAAGTGCATTTACCTTTTGTTATTCTGTCACTTGTTTATGGTAAGGCAATTCCCTGGTCTGCTGTGGAAAGCAAGGCCCACCACAGACCTTGCCCTGACCCCTGCACTCTATCTGTCTGTCCTGGAAAGCCCTCAGTTAGCTGCCAGGGAGAGACCTGAATCACAGAGTCATAGAATGGCCTGGGATAGAAGAGACCTTAAAGATCATTAAAGATCTTCAAGCTCCAACCCACTGACATGGGCAGGGACACCTCCTGCTACACCACGTTTCTCAAAGCCTGACCCAGCTTGGCTTTGAACACATCCAGGGATGAGGCATCCAAAACTCCTCTGGACAAATTATTCCAGGATATCGACACCCTCACAGTAAAAAATTTCTTTCTAATATCTGATCTAAGCCCTCCCATTTTCAGTTTAAAGCCAGGCGCCCTCCCCCCTCCCTCGCGCTTGTCATATGATAGATACATGCCCTTATAAAAAGTTGCTCTTCCTTACTTTTTTGTAAGCCCCCTTTAAGTGTTGAAAGACCACAGTGGGATCCCTGAAGCTTCTCTTCTCCCGGCTGAACAACCACATCTCTCTCAGCCTGTCAAATGTCTTCAGGCTTTAATGATCCCAAAGGCAAAGCTAACACATGGCAAAACCAGAGGAGTATGCACATGGAAGCCACTGTTCACTCTCCTAGGGAAAGCTCAGCATAAGACCAGCAGGAGTCTGTTGGTCCTCTTGGCTGTAGTTTTTGGAGTGGGATGCTGTGCAGCTCTGTGGAGCTGCACTACAGCTTATGGCCATATTTTCACTAACTCAATTTCTTTCCCTCTTTGGTCTTGGCTGTGAAGTAAAGCAAACCCGAAAAATGCCTACTAAGTCACTATTACTATTGGTAACTGGCAGTACTCTTCTCGGTGGCTGTACAAGGTAAGTTTCTCATCTGAGGGACACCAAGTGCTGATAATATATAAATATTATTTATTCCTGAGCTTAAATTTGGGATATATTGCATACCAGTGCTTCTCGGAGATTTTTTAACCTGCGTTATAAATCAAGAGAGTCCCAGCCCTCCAGGCTGAAGCGCTGTGCTTTCGTGTTGGCAGGCACCTGCACTCCCTTTGGCGCCGTGCCCACTCTCCTAGTCACAGCTTGAAGATCGTGTCCTACAGATAGCTGCTTTCATCTTCACCATCATTCCCAGCACCCCCACTTCATGCACTGCCTAAGCCATGCCATGCTCCTTTATCTCCTTCCTGCATGCCACAACATACTCTCTGTGCCTGGATCAACCTCGGCCTGAACTCTGGCTCTCTGAATTTGTGAAACATATGGTTTGTCTTGAGAATATAACCTATTTTTCCTTTTGAGTAATTTCAATTACAAAAGCATCAATCTATATCTTTTCACATTGTTTACAATGTATTTAAACACACCCGGAATATTATTGTGTTAATCTTTCATTTTCACAAACACTTTCCTACAATGACATTAGAAGGTGCAGAGAAAATCCGAAATCAAAGACAACTTTGTGTGAAAGTGTGCAGACAAAAGGAAATTGGAGAATGGATGCCAACCCCTTGTATTTTTTTTCACAGCCAAACATGATACCAGGTGTGGCTCCTGGGGAGCGTAGGCCCTTGTTGAGAGTTACCTAAGGGTTGTGTGGATCATGTGGACTTCTGCCAGCAAAGGGAGACACTGCAAAGTTCATATTGTAAAGACCCTCAAAAGAAATTCTTTTGCCTCAGTCACAGTGTGCCTGAGAAATTGTTGGTCTTCTAATCTCTAATACTCTTGCACCAAGTAGAGGCAGAATGTTTTCAGACAAACTTTTTCCGTGTGAAATTGGTTTCTCTGATAAAAATCAAGCTTTCATAGATGCCACTACTTTTCTCCAATTTTCATCAGTCCTGAAAGTCTTTTTTGTTTTTTTTTTTTTTAACAATTTCCTTTTTGCTGGCTTTTTTGAAGATGAAGGTATAGGCATCATCTACCACCTTTCTCTCCTAAGATCTCAGATCCCAATCTAGTTCCAAGGAGTGCTTATCAGAACAGTCTAAGTGATCCTTTCCATCACTGTATATTTGGAATTAACTTTGAGAGCAGAGGCATTACTTTGGCAGCAAGCCTTTGCTGCCTCTGACTATATCCAAGAAAGCAACAGAAGATAGAAATGAGTGACCACTGCATCAAGTATTTCTTACACGCTGCTTCGAGTACTATTACCAAACTTGGCAAGTAGACATGATTGCAACAGAATTGAATTTTTAGAGTAGCAAGTTATTTCTGGAGTGAGGATGTGAAAATATTAATGGTAAAATACCTGTGGATTTTTTTAACCTTATTCTCATGTCTTCACATTGGGATATTCACTATGTGGGTTTAAACAAACATACAGTCAAAAGAAGTCAAAATGAATGCGTTTATTATTACAGTAATCTGTACAGTGCTCTCTTCTTCTCTGGTCAATTTTACACAGGACTTGTTGCCTCAAGTTTGTCTGAAATTTTCCTTATTTTGGATATTTATTTATTAATTAAATATTAATTTATTATTAGATATTTAATAATATGAATTCTGTCTGATTGGAAGATTGTATCTCTAAAACCAGTGATTACAGATTCTCTTTTTCCACCTTCTTATGAGAAAATGCTTCTACGTCAACTCCTCATCCACAGTCTTCCCTCTGATTACCATTTCTGATGCCTCTTTTATATCTTGTATGAAGCCATTATGACATTAGAATACATTTTTTCTGAACTCTACACATGCTGTAATTTTGTTTTTTCATTAATGTATTTTTGAGAACAGAACTCCCTTCCCTGTCTGTTTATATGTTTTAAATTATATTCAGATTTTGTTAGAATATTTGTCTTAGATATATTATTACATTGCTGACATTGAATTTGAGGTTAACAAATTTTCATAGGGTTATTTGGAAGAAAAAAACAAAACAAAACAAACCCCAAAAACCAAAACATACCTGATTAGTGTCCACAGTTTTCTTATTCTCTGAATTCTTGATTCTCTGTGAATTGTCTCCATGACCTTTAAGATTTGTAACATCCACACCATCACTGTCATTCTAGGACCAGAAATTACATTGGTTCAAATCAGAAGCTGAAAGCCTTTCTCATGTACAATAAGAACTGATTTATACTCTGAGGCCTGGGCTTCCAGGGAAGAAAGTGAATGGATGACAGGAAATGGCCTCAAGCTGCACCATGGGAGGTTTAGATTAAATAGCCCTTCTTAAAAATTTCTTCACTGAAAGAGTGGTCAGGCATTGCAACAGGCTGCCCAGGGAAGTGATAGGACCACCATTCCTGAAGGTTTTTCCAGAAACCTGTAGATGTAGCATTTTGCGGACACAGTTAATTTGTGAACATGGTGGTGCTAGATTAATGGTTGGACTCAATGATCTTAGAGGTCTTTTACTATCTAAATGATCCTACAATTCTCTGTGTTACTTTACTAGGACAGGAAACCCGAAACTCGGTGTGCAAAGCTTGGCTGTTCAAGTCCCTGCACTATTGCCTCAGTCATGGATGATGCTCATCTAATGTGAATCTGCTGTTTTCTTCACTAAACTCACACATGTCCCATGGTGAATTGCGCTGCTCGCTGTCTCAGGGCTGGTTTAACAAGTCTATAAAAAATCCGGCCTTTCTCCTCACCAAGGACAAAATGGACTATTGGGGCCTTCCCCAGTTGTTAGTACCTTTGCTCTGATATTTATGCTCCTTACACACATGGAGTAAATGTGAACATGTTCTTCTACTGCTCTTAGAATAAAACACTCCAGGTAGAGCTAGCTTTACCAGACTGAGAGATGAAGACAGTCATAACCAGCCCCACTGTGTCTATTTTTTGTTAATAAACTCTGAATCTCTGTTTTCTCGTTCCTTAATGTTTTGAAGGCAACGTTATCCCTTTTTAATGATCCTGGAATGTGTGGATCTTGGTTTTGTAAGAAAGCTGCTTAAACAAAATTTCAGATAACTTATATCTGCAGTTGCCGTGAATGTTTTGTATTTCAGTTGTTTCTTATGGCAGCAGTTACAGTATGGTCATTTCACCGGGTTCTACTGCATGAATTATCTCATTATTTACATGGTAATAAATCCAGTAAATTAGTATTTACAATTTAAAAAATCACTTCCACATGAACAATGCAAAATAAGCTGAATCATAGTAAATTATGATACAGATAGGAATAAGTAGTACTACTAGAAATAAACTGAATTTTGCTTTTTAGCAGAAACATGACCTTAGAAGCAACTAGAACAATACTCAGTAACATATTTTCCTCAGAGATACATTGCTTCTAAACTTAACAAAACTTGAGGTTCAGTAAAAGTGTTTTTGCAACCTTGTGTGTCTGGGAGAAGAGAGGAATCACAAGAAGCTGTTTATTCAAGTGCTTTGGCCTTGAGTTCCTATGCTTCCATCCCTTAAGAGAGAGGTATTTCTTTTTTAAAAGCATTTGTCACGTGTTTGCCTTCTAACCATGCCATCGTATGAGCTTGCTCTAGCTGCCCCGCAGTCAGCAACAAATGCAGCTACTGAACCCTCCATACAATCAAAAAAAAAAAAAAACCCAAAACAAAACACAAGAAGCAGGGATTAACTGTAGCACTGAGATATATGATATTAAAAATACTACACAGGACAGCATAGTGATGTCAAAGTGCTATAGGTCTGTAATTCACATACACACACACGCTCGTGATAGTGTCTCTAAAGTTTTCTGTAATTCTTGCTGAGGAAGAAAAACCGGAGATTTACTATAAGTTTTGTCAGTAAATGTGTGAAAAACAATAAGCATGCAAATTGCTGTCTATGAAATACACAAGTAAAGAATTATCTGTGTTGGAAGAAATCTCTAGAAATCACTTTGTTGAACCCACCACTCAAATGTAATAACTACATAAGAATTTCATTTATAGAATAATTAAAACATATCAATATATGAGTAACATAACAAAACCAGTAAGAGCATCCACATGATTGCTGGAACTCAGTAGCCCACACTGCAGAATACTAGATTTTTGTCCTTCTCTGTGAACATAAAAAGTCCCTATTTCAACAGATCATATCACATTTCTAGAATATTACTGATTCAGTGGAAACTGGTTAATTACTATCGATAACAAGTTTACTTTAGTAAGACTTCTGTTGACTAGAACACTCTTTGAATGAGTGCCATAAAGATGAGTAATTTTCTTATTTCATAGCTGATTTTTAAAGTACTGTCTCTTCATCCTCCCCTTCATTGAATTTTTTGGTTTGTTTCGTTTCATTTGGTGAAAATGATGTCAGGACAATTTTTTGTTTCTTCTTTTATACCCCTCTTATATACCGTTTTATACAGTTTTATATATTCTTAGTGCTTTTAGCCTACATACTTGTAATTTTCCAAGTCTGATAACTCAGCTGAGACCCACTGAACTGTTAAACCAGGAGACCAAACAGTCTGGAAGCTGCAGATACCAAGGTCCTCTCCAAAACACATTTTTATAAACTAAGATAGGCCTATTCAGGGGGAAGGTTCCTCCAAACGAGGGGTTCACTGGAGCCTCTCATTGGGGAATCTTTCATAAATATGCTAATTTGTAAGGCCTATAATTGTGTACATTTCCATGTCTGAGGGGCAGCAGTATCTGCATTTTCGGGGCATTCCACATGGACAAAATGCTGCACCCAAGGATCCTTAAATAAATACTGAGGTAAAAACACCTTTTCTCCATAAGCCACGTTTTTTTTAATTTTAAGACCAGGGAAAGGCAACGAAAACACATTATTTAATCCAACTGATTGAAGACAAAGAGCTATTTTTAATTTCTAATAAGAACAGAAATATTCAAGTGACAAATAAAACTGCCTATTCCCTTTTCTTGCTTACTTATGGTCTGAGTCGATGAAGGAACTCCTCAACAAAATGTCCATCTGTGCTTATCACCTACTGTTGGTGATTGCTATCTAAGCACCCAGCACAGGCAGAAAACCTCTATCTCATTTACTCAGTATCCTTTTCCAGCTCCCTGTAAAAGTTTGGAGAACAAAACACTGTAAGAGAAAATGGGAGTTCAAGCCTTTGGAACTACAGTTAGCACAGTCTTGTTACAAGCACAGGCCAGTCCAGCAATATGTAAAGTCAGTTCTGAACTTTCAATCTCCAGGTCACACGAAAGAGGAGGAAGTTCACAGAGAAGCTTGGATGGGAAAATTCTCTTTGCTTTAGTCCACAGCTAAAGGACTACAGAATTGATCCACCTATTTTGAATGTTTGTAATAAGAAAAGTGGTTTGAAGTTGCCCTTCTGCTTTCACAAGCTGCTTTACTTTGACTGACTGGAATTCTGCTCTTGTGAAATATTTGATTAAATGACAAGGGCATAGAGCTGTCTCAGCTGTGTAAGTGAAATGCTCTTTCAATGTTTGTTTAGTTTAGGTGATGAGCTGTTCATTCACCAAGTATTGTTACATGACTACCATTCATTGCCCTTCCCTGACATTTCCTCCTTGATTTTGAAGGAGGATGGATTTTGCAAGGAGCTAGTAACTTCTATTGTGCTTTTAACAACAGCAGAGGCTCTCGAGTAGATGACGTTACACTCATGCTAGTTAGGGATGAAAAGAAGCTGGCCATCAGTGCATAGAGGTAGCTGCTTAAACTCTTTATGGTTTAAGGGTGGGTCCTTACATTATGCTGGAGATTAGAATCAGGATATTTAAGGAACTCAGTGGAAAACATACGCTTCGGAAAGCAAGTCATTTAAGTTATAATGCCGGATTTTGTTGCATCTCATTAGATTTTTCGTTGTATTTGCCCAGCAGACATAAAGCCATCTAGTTTACAGTTCAAAACTTGATTTCTTTAAATATTCAGTGCAACTGAACACCGTTTATCTAGTTTTTCCCTCATGTACTATCTTTTGCTAGCCAGTGCCATGATTCTGAAGTTTGAATGCATTTTAAATACTGAGGAAGAATATTTTTAAATTAATAACCACCGCACTCACAAATATCTGTCAAATTATAAAACTTGGTGCACAAGGCAGGAAGGATGAATGTTCATTATCCATGCACTAAACTAAAGTAAATGAGCTGTAGAAACAACAGATAAGAAACAGGTACTGCTGGATTTAAATTTAGCAGGCTAAGTCTTCATGGGCTATTCTGAAAAGGACTGTAAATAAGACTCCCCACCTCTGAGTACATTGCTGTTTTCTTTAAAATTTTAGGGCTTTTTGTTGGATAAAGAAAAATTAGTTTGTATAATATCCTGAAATATAGGGGTTTTTTATAAAAAATTCCCCAAGTATGGCTTTGAAAAGCAAGTTTTGAAAATGTCAAAAAGGACTGCATAATTTCCTGTCTGGATTTGGTTAAGTAATGCAGTGCAACACTACCTTCATTTCCAAGGGTAAACATAACAGTGATGCTCATGAAATATAAATTCTTAATAGCATCCACAGTCTTAATTAACCAACCAGACAAGTGTATCCAGGAAGATGTGAAGAATGGCAATAAACAGAAATGGCACGTTTTAGGGTATGTTTTAAGCTTGTTCGAATGAAATGGAGTACAAATACTGCAAGCATTATGGCAATGCCAATGTCCTATGCAGTTTGAGTAAAAGCCAGAATTTTAAAGGGGATCCTTCCTCAAGCCAGCTTCTTAAGAGCATGGTGTGCTCTGCTGCAGAAACAGGTACAGGCTGTTTAATGCATCATAACACTAACAACAGGAGATCAGTAAACAATAAATATTTATTAGCTACATATCTTCCCTTTGCATTGTATTTATTTATGTTTGTCTCTGTGTTGCTTTTAAATGTAGGGGAGTTTATTCATCCGACCTACCATTCCCTTTTATGATGCAGCTTGTATCATTCCCTACAGAGTGCGACTTGATGTTTAATGTTATCAGAGATCTGAATCATCAGAACTGATTAGATAAAATTTTACCTCTTAAATGAGGGCTAAATACAAGCTAGGTAAATGCAATCTCAGTTTTAGGGTCATTGTTAGTGATACAGGGTTTCTGAGCAGGAAACTGTGGGCAAGCGTCGTGGCTCTCCAGCCAGCCAGAGCCATCAATGAGAAGCTAACTGAACCACCTTGAGGGCAAGAGAAACAGTAGCGTTTCCGGACATTATGTATGACATTATTGTAGCTATAGCTGCACAATCTGTTACGCTGGTACACAGACACTTAGCAGGAACCATTTTTCTGAATTGAGGATAATGATTTAAGTTCCTTAAATTACATGACATTTTTAAGATGAAAAAATTTAACAACCTGAATGTCTCATTATAAACAGTTCAGCAGTCTGTTGATTCTGGCTTTGAGGCAGCATGCAAAGCAGGTAACTTTATCATGTAAGTCTTAACTATTGCATTGGGTTTTATTAAGGTAAATACTTTATTACTGAAGTGTAGGAGGTAGAGAAGACTGGCAGCATGGGTAAAGCTATGTATCTTCTTAAAACCTGTACAACAAACCAAATGGCAGTTGGTAATTGAGATGTTCCTAATATCAAAAAGAGAGAGAGACAAAGAGAGATACAGCCGAGGTTTACATTTGGGGTTTACAGTCTGTTTTCTTTTGAGACCATTTTGAGGTGTTAATGAGGGAGAAAGTTGCTTTAGGGTCTCCCAGGTACTGGCATTATCAGAATGCAATAATAAGATGCATAATCAGAATGCAAAACCTGTAAGTTCAATGCTATGTTCAAGTGGAAACTGCATAGCGCACAAAACAAGTAGCTGATATTTTGCAGAACCATGCATTTTTAAAAATGCAACTAACGGTATTAATATAACTTTGTGCTACACGGAGGCATTTCCTATCTGAAACGGTTAACTGAGGGTGTACTACAGTCCCATTGAAAAATAATGATGCAGTGAAATGCTTCTGTGATGAAATGAAAATCCTATCACAGTACAGACGGATTTACATATCAATAATATGTATGTGTTTACATATCAATAGCAAATGAGAAATTGAGAAGACCTTAGTTATCTCCCTTTGACCATTTGTACGGCAAGTCAGAAAGCAGGCTACTCTATATTACAACTTGTTCATCCTGTTAGAGTCCCTTTACAACAGAAAGCACAATGCTTCTCATTCTTGACTTAATAAAGATCTGATATGCTCCCTCATCCATCACTTGCTAGCCTTGAGCTGTTTTGTATTACATTGAGAGCTATTTTGCTAACTTAGGTACTTTATAAAACTAGTTAACTAACTCGGATTTACTCTGTCCCTCTCTTACTTTATGCCTTTGTGCATTAATCATTAAGTGGCATCTGAAGGTACCTATGGATACTTAAAATGATACCTACATAGATACTTAAAATGGTACCTTTTCCAGAATATTTTTATATTTTGTGATTTAAGTAAGATACTCATTGCTTAATACTGTAAAACACTGTTATTTTGGAGGAATTAAAATGTCCACTCTTAGTGCAAGAAAATCTTAAATACAAGAAAGAGTGAGAAATCATGAGATTGTTTACTTTTCAGTGTCTTTTACTGTGATTTATTTGTTTATATACAGAAGTTTACCTATTTCCTTCTGTGTCTCCTTTTCTCTAGGGAGAGACTTACATATTGAAGCAGAGAGAGACAGCGTAAAAGTAAATAAAATGGCCCAGGTGAGCTAGCTGCGTAAAGAGGAGGATTAACCCCCCATAACCTTTTTCCTCGGAGGTCCATGGAGGAAAAAGGTGATATTCAGCTTATGCCGCTCGAGAGTTCAACGTCAAGCTTCTGATACTCGGGACTCCTCTGTTGCCTTTCCCTGGTCTTAAAATTAAAACCAAAACACAGTTTATGGGGAAAAGGTGTTTTTACCTCAGTATTTATTTAAGGATCCTTGGGTGCAGCATTTTGTCCATGTGGAATGCCCCGAAAATGCAAGCACCCCATCACATCAGAATACATACAATTATAGGTCTTGCAAAATTAGCATATTTATCAAAGATTCCCCAATGAGAGGCTCCAGTTTTGAGCCTCTTGTTTTCAGGAACCTTCCCCCTGGATAGGCCTATCTTAGCTTACAAAAATGTGTTTTGGAGAGGACCTTGGTGTCTGTGGCTTCCAGGATGTTTGGTCTCTTGGTTTAACAGTACAGTGGGTCTCAGCTAAGTTATAAGACTTGGAAAATTACAAGTATGTAGGCTAAAAGCATTAAGAATACATGAAACTATATAAAAGAGTGTGTAAGGGGTATAAAAGAAAAAGAAAAAATCATTCTGGCATCACCTCTCCTTTTTGAGTTTGTAAGCACAGACTTTGGAATCTGATGGCACTAGCTTAGGCACATATTTTGTGTGAAAACACAGACAGGATGAAACCTTCTCTTACCTCCCTCACTTGAACTGAGACTGAAGTTGAAATTGTTTGTCTATCTGCTCCGAAGCACAGATGCATTGAGGACTCTCTTGTTACCCAGGAGAATGCCCTAACCACAGGGCTATCATGTTTTAGGAGTTGTCTCTCTTGCCTACATTCCATAAATATTCCCTGACGGCCTTGTCTGTCCGTATAGTGCAATGAACAAATATACAGAGTGGTTGAATGTCGCTGATGTCATGGAATAGCCTACAAAGCTTAGCATCTACAAAGATCCTTCTGTGTTATTTGAATAGTGTCGGCTGATACCTACATCTACTACCCACTTTCTGCTAGCTGAGCTCAGGAGCAGCGTAAGGATTGGAGACTGCAAAGGAGAGCAAGGGGCTGCTTTGCTAACATATCTTCAGAGTACTTCAGAGTCACTGTCTCTCCCCAAACTATTCTACTTTCAGTAAAAAGTACAGTGAGCCAGCCCGGCTGCGGGTTCACAAGTTTCTGTTTGACCCTACTCTAATTCCATTGAAAACTCAGGGATGCTGGACACGGAGAAACAATAACTAACTAGTTTTGGGGTTTTGATTGGTTTTTTTGGTGGTGTTTGTTTGGTTTGGGGGGTGGGTGTGTGCTTCCGCTTTTGAAATCTGCGTTTTTTAAACGGCTGTTAATATTACTTTATGCTCAGAAAATGCAAAACCTTCTGAGTTGGCTCCTTACCTTCTCTCTTTGTTCTCCTCGAGAGCAGAAAAAGACAATTGCACTTACTTTGTGCTTGGACGAATGATATGCCCCACTATGATCAGATTATTTTTCTCTTATTATTGATGTACATTGCTTTGATAAGTTATATGTCTGCTACATAATAATGACCTCTTCAACAGAACTGGAAATGACCTATTCTTAGGAAAAAACGGCAACTGATACAGCAGATGGGAGCAAGTTCTGAGATCCGTCAGCCTGTGAAATATTACCGAGTCAGGACACTTTTCAAAGATAGGTGAATACCACTGAGTAGAGCATACTCCTGAATACGTCAATTGTGCTCAGCTCGTTTTTTACAACAGCCGTGTACTTTGGCAGGGTATCAGCATGTAGAGTGTTAAAAATACCAGTAAAATACCTGCAGGCAGAGCGCAGAAAGTGCTTTTTCTTTGTCCTCGGACTGAATTAAACACTGTTCATTGTTTTTAAATCCTTCCTCTTCCCCATAAAGCAAAGGAAACCACGCTTACCTGGAAGGCCAAATTGTGCACTCCTGAGTGATCACAGTTGGTCTCCGTCAGCTCCATGTGCTTGGTATGGACAGGAGAGTTTTGAGTGTACGCTGGGAGCTACTTGCAGCGCTGGGCAGAATCTGCCAGCACCTCATTAACCCATCCACAGGACCGGTATCACCTGAAGTCAAGTTAGCTGGAGGACTTCTCAGGTTACACTTACTCCCACTTAGCTCCACCTTCTCGCTCCGCTGGCACAACCTCTTTTGGCCAGCATGCAAAACGGTCTTCAGAGACACAGGCCCGAGAAACGTATTTCACCCAATACATCGCTGGGTGATCCTAAAGGCAAATGTGTATGACTGTCTTTCCTTACTTGCACCAGAGAAAACCTTCCACACTCAGATTTTGAGAGGCCAACACATTTTTTGTCCTTTTTTACAGGTCAAGTCATTAATTTTGTGATATTATTGTAGCTTTATTTTCATAGTAGTTGGGGACTTCATCTAGCAAGAGAAAAAATGAGAATGCAAACAACAATCATTTTTGCAAACATTTTTAACAAACTCTGACAAGTGCTGGTTAAACCATTTTTTGTTGGCATCCTGTATTTTATGGCATGGACTCTCTTGGTTATCTGTCCACAGATTACTCACCTTTAAATGAAGAGTTTTTCTAATACTTTTCAGATTTGCTATTTGCAATATTGCAAATAGATGTTCTTAAAATTATCAGTTGGATCTCTTACCCATGTTTTTTGTTAACTATGGACTTTTGTGTATGTAGCTTGTTCTGTATAAGTACTGAAAATACTAGCACTATTACAGACACCAATGTCAGACGGGATTTGTGTGAATATAAATTTTGCCATTAAGAACAGCAAAAATGACAGTGTTCTGTTTCTTGGAAATACAGCAAAGTATATTTATGAATTAATTAGCTGCCTACATTCATAACTTTTTACATGCAGATGGAAAATGTCATGAGTTATGCCTCACCCTGTGAAAAGTGAAAAACTATGCCCTATTTTACATATAAAACCAGAATGGATTGGCATGACTGAATATATTATTTGAAATAATGACCAATTACATGGAAAATAAGATGATGCATCTTTCTGAGTAATCTTCCAGCTCTTTTACTAATATTATAAACCATACTGTTGCAATATGTGATTTCTGAATATTCTAACTCTTGCCCAAAAAGGAGGACTAGCTGGGTCTTTTTGTTTTTGCAAGGGGCGAAGGGTTTTAAATGATTTTTAGGTGTTCATAACATTTTGCAGTGTTCATAACATTTTTGATGGCCCGGGTTTTGAAATCAACATATTTATTGTTAATTGTATTTGCCCTGTGTGTAGATGAAATTTTCTGACAATTGACTTTTCAGCAAGAAATAACTGCAAATATCTTTAACAAGTTTTTATACAATTGCCTGCTGATTTCTTAACTGCTTTCCCTTACTTTCTTCCGGTTCTCTTCCTTCCAATTTTGAACATGCTTTTACTAAAAGAAGACAGAGGAAACAAGGCAGTGAATAATTTCCAAATCCAGTCCATGCAATCTTAAAATCTAGAATCTGCATTTGCATGGTTGGAAGAAAGTTCTGCCTTCCTAACAATTACAAGACACAAGTATCTTCTGCTATTGCTTCTTTTCTTCTGGCAATGCATTAGATAATTTTTAGAACTGTTTTTCTCATAAAAAAATCTCAGAGTAACACTGACTTAATAATTTCAATGTGGTTTCCTCCTTTGCATTATATATTATGTTAGAAAACTCACAGGATATTTAATACAAAAATATCCAAACATCCAAGAAAAATCCTGAACTCACTATAAAAACCGTGACATATGCCATTTCACTGTGGACAGAGGACATGTTTAAAGAAAATTAGGTGACTTACTGGTATTTCTTGACATTTCTTGATCAGTCACAGTTAAATTTAATGTTTGATTTACAGCAAACCCCTTCAAGTTTCTGATTTGTTTAAATATTTACTTGAAGACATGTTATGTGTATGAGGGATATTGCATCCCACCATTTCAACTGGTAACAAGTCTGAATGTCTGTTTTCCACTTATGTGATTCCTTTGGCTGCAAGAAAGCATTAAAGACCCTCATTTTTAAATTTGAGGGTGTTTTTACAATCGATTAATTGCTAGGCTGAAACAAATATGTGTTTCCAAAATTCTACTGACTAATAACGGAGCAAAAAAAATTACAATAATTCTAGAGTTGTTTCCGAAGAATAGTGTTAAGAAACTTTATGTTCCATCCAACAGTTTCTGCATAAACTCTGGAATCTCTTTATCTTATTTAGAGGAAGACCAATCAAAAGGTCTAATTCTCTTAGTGAACTTCACATATAAATGAGATTTATATTTTTCCTGGTGTGAATAATACATGGAGGAAGTTCATTTTCATTTGAAGGAATATTTTTCCTGGGTGCTTCTCACTTCCATTTATAATGGTAGAAGTTTATGAATTTATTGAAAGAATGCTGGTTTTTCAGTTAGCAGGCTTGAGAAACTAGGGAAGAAAAGCGTTTTATTGTATTAAAACAACAATCTGGAAAAGCAGAAACTACTTTTCATATACAGGCTAAGGAAAATTCAATGTTAATTTATCTGGTATTTTTAAAATATTATGTAGATCTGGTACAGTGAACTACTGCTATTTCATCATATCTATAACCAAAACGTAGAAAATTAATAAAATCCTGTAATTACAATTTTTTTAAAGTTTTGAATATAACAGCTACTTTGTTTCCTTTCCTTATAACATGTGAAAGGTGATTTCAGTCATTCCCTAGAAATTTTTTAAGGAAGCTGAATGTTATCACACCTTCAGGGTGTTTTTCCATGTATTCTACTACAGATGAAGGAAACAAAAAATCTTGTTAGTAGGAGAGGGTTTCAGCTAAGCTTTTTGCTTAGAGGTCTGAGTGGCAAAGAAATGGAATGCTATGGCAAGTAAATAAAATATTTTGGTAGCAAATGAAACCTTCCCACTGCTAAATAACTCTGCCATGAACTCCTAGTCACAAGGTAAAGCATTCAGAACATCTTTGTGCTTCAAGTAATGTGGCACAACAATGCTCAATTTGCTCTGAAATTGTTACAGAGACTGGGTAGGCCAGAAAGGTTTTTTTGGGTAGTACAAAAATATTAATCAAGAGCACTGATTACTGTACACACAGCAGGCAAATACATAGTAACATGATTCTTAAAAATTTGTTAGGTGTATAGCAAAGATGAGCAGGAGTATGAAGAAACAAGTAGGTATTTTAAAAAGAGTAAGGTCATTCTGGGGTTTTTTCATTGTTGAACCGTAAGAAGCAACTTCATAGTTAGAACCTGTAAAGTTCTAAAGTTCAAAAATTCAAAATTTTTACATTCTTAAATGATCCTACTCATTATGTATAATTTTGTTAATACTACTCAGATTTCAAAAACATTTCAGTTAAAATTTTCAAAAGCATTGAGATAAACGAATCTCAAATTTTCATACATGCCCTGAGTAAACTGCACCTCAGAGGAAAGGTGAATGAAAAAAACTATGGTTACCATTAAAAAATGGTTGGCAAGTAGAAGATTAGTTGCTTTGCATTTTGCTATATGTCCTAACATTTATATAGCCAGTCCTGCTTATATCTCTTCTGACTCCACTAAGTGAAAAAAGTGCCTTCTATATTTGAAAAAACATGGGCGAAAAAAAAAATTAAATTTAATGTCTATAACCCCCGAGCTTTAGGTGTTTGCAGTATGGCCTATCCAGTTTTTAGAAACATTTTCATGCCAGTGTCAAAGACAAACTATAACCCTCCACATCATCATGAGAATAAAGGGTGAAGGGAAGAAAGTACTGTCTTGGGGGGAAAAAACCCCACAATTTTATGTGTGTAAAATTATCCCTCAAGGGTTTTCTTGGAAAGTGTGTTTGGGACTCGTTTTTATCAAAGGGGAATTTCCAAATTTTCAGGTACCGCTTTTACATTTTTAAGGGAAAAGCAGACCATAGAAAACTCTTAACAAGATAAAGACAGTTTAAAAAAATGCATGATTGTGACAAGTTTGGCGAGATTTAGACACAAACCCCTGGGTCTCCACTTTTAAAAATAGTTTATGTCTGTACAAAGTGACTGTAAATGAGGTGGCTGAATGGCCAGGTGCTGCCTCTGTTTCTCCCAGGTTCTGCCCTGAGTTCAGTTTTTGACTCTTGCCCAGTAACTTTCCAGCTCCTACTCTGGCTTGCTCCTCTCCCTCTGAGATCTTTCGAAATCAGCATGAATTTGAGCAGATTATTATCTTCCTTATTTCTCTTGTCTTTCTCACTTCCTCATTTTTCTGTGACAGTAGAAATGAAACATTTTCGTACTTCCCAGAAGAACTAAAATTTCCCCTTCACGGGAGGGAAACACTGTAAAAGAAGTGCATGATAACAAAAGCAATGAGTCAGGGAGGAAAGACTTCTAGAGGAGAGTCAAGGGCTTTGAGGGCTATTGTGTTTTACTTTGTGGCAAATTCCTGTGTAAAGTTAAGAAAAAGGAATCCTGGGCATATGTTCATTTTTACTTTGCAATAATTTTGCCTTTCTGCAAAATTCCGGTTCGGTGGGATGAAATGCTACAGAGAGCGAACAAGACCGCCAATCACTCCTGTTGTGAAAACTAAACCTCTGAGCTGGAAAGTGAATTCCAGGTATCATTACTTGTTGCACTTCCTGCAAAGGCAGGTGTGACCAACCCCGTTGGGAAATTCATTTATAATTGTGATATAAGGAAGAAATTGTAATTCTTTCTGTAATTCTAGTTATAGTGTAGCTGGCATGTGCAAGGACTGGGTATACAAAAGTGTGCCTTTGGGCATACCTGTAAGTGCTTCACGGGAACTTCCCAGCTTGTTTCTGTAGAGATGAGAGAGTGGACTCATTGTGACAAATCACTTCACCGAATTCCTAGCTTGCTTGGTCCCAAAGCCTATCTGACACTGGACCTCCCCAAGGGCTGAACTCCCAGAGGTGGAAGGCGTTTTGCTGGCAGCCCCCATACGAGGCTGAGACAAGTTGATAGGTGTTACGTGCGTATTGAGATGTGTCAATGGATATCGTGGGTGGAGAAACTGAATAATCCTCAAGGCATCTCAAGGCAAGACAGCTCCTACCGCCGTGAAAAAAGTTGACCAAAAGGTGCATAGATAAGAGAATTTGAATAACGACTAGAAACTGTTCCTGCATATGTAGTAAGGTAGAAAGGTCTTTTGTCCACTGCCAAGATAATTAGAATATGTTTTGTAGGTACTTAAAATTAGCCCATGGCAATTTATCATGCCCTTATTAGGATAGTTTGCCTTCTTTTAGGACTAGAATCTAGCAGGATCACTAGGGTTGTAAAAGTTTATTTCAATTACAATTCAGGAGTCTGATCTGATCAAGTGAAAATGCCATCGCAACCCTTGCAATGGGGAGTCCTGCACCATCTGCATAATGACTGGCAGCCCTGTTTGAGAGATTTACTTCTCCGCGAAAGCATTACCTTATCTGCAAAAGATCACAGGAATTGTTTTTGTAACTAGCACTCCGTCTGTGGATATTTGTACAGGTCAGAGAGTATTCTCCCCAAATCGAAACATTCTGGTATAAACCAATATAAATTATTACTACTTGTTTAAAAGGTGGGAATCTGACAGGTTGGTGGTTTGTTTTTCTTTCAGTGCTTGTTGTATATTTGTTTGTTGCTGTTGCAATCAAAACAATTATATTTACCTACTTCTGGAGCAATTTTTTATGCAAGTAAATAGAGATATTCTGCCAGTGCAGTATAAGCTCTAGTATAGTACCGATTGGCAAGCTCTAGCAGTACAAATTAACATTTTCCTTATGATAAAGAATTTCAAAATAACTAAAAAGAGGGCAGCCATAGATCAGAAATTTAAAAAACCTGAGCAAAAGTTCTGAAAGTGTTTAGATGTCAGTCTACAAGGAAAAGCTATACTCATAACACAAAACTTTTTCTTCTGTGTGATTATTGCTTTCTTTGCACACTTAATAGGGTTTCTGGGGCTTGTAACTGCAAGAGGATGTTGCTTAAACCAGTCAGTAGGAATCCTCACTGGCTGGGTAATGAAGAGAAAGTCACAAAAAATCCTGTACTTACATTCCTTATATTTAATGATAAATCACATTGGGAAACCGTGAATATACAGTGCTCCCTGCAATATACCATGTGGTTCCCTGTGGAGACGCTCATTACGCAGACAACAAAGATTCACTACTGTAATGATGGCAAGCAGCAGTTTATAGAGCTGGAACCATCGCAATGAGGCTGAACATTTTTACACACAACTGTAGCGTTCACTTGCAGTCCAAATTACTTAAATTTTAAAAGCAGCAGCACTGATGAGAGGTTTAACCTTGAAGTCTCTGTAAGACTGTCTTAACTACCAGCAAATGGTCCTGCCTTTCCTTTTCTTAAAACCATCACCTGGTCACACTGGCAGATCAGTAAGCTTCTATTTTGGGAATAACAGAGCTAAGGATTGTGCCCTAATTTGTGGCACCTCTAGCATCAGGGGCTCCTTAAGAACATTAAAAAAAAAGACGTAGGAGGTAGAAGATTGGGGTGCATGCTACTCTGAGTACCTTTAATTTAGTGTACTAGTACAAGAAGTACTTTTCATATGGGACAGATAACAAGGCCTTTTCAAGGATATGAACTACTACACTAATACAAGCTCTTTTCGGGCAAATTTCTTACCCATTAACTTTTACTTTCCGTTTTTCTACTTGTTTTGATTGAGTTTTGTTTCGATTTTTTGCTTGCGTGATGCTGATAATTCCTCTGAGAGAATGGCAAATACACTACTCATACACTTCCACTAAACCATCCTACTTTAATTATATACATAAATTTTGGTAGAATGGATGACTTGGAAGCACGGCAAACACACACTTAATATTCCACAGGTCTACAGCAAGAGCAAATCTTCAGAAATTAGACCAGTATGGAGGATAAAGTCTTGAAAACAAATGAGGTTGAATTCTAAGTTACTGTGCTAAATCTCTCCCTCATGCTGGCTCCCTAGGTGCACTAGAGATGATACAGCATCTCTCTGCTTGATGCAATGGGAACACCCAGCGTGATTCTATTAAAGGTCATTTCTCGAGTGCTGAATGCAATTTGAAAGAAGCATGAAAACCTTTTACAAGAAAGAATCCTACCCTTTGAATATCAGGAAGATGGTTCATTGAAATACTTAAAGATGATTAAGCACCCTTTTATATTTTTTGTATCTGTGTATTTTGCATTTATTGACCAGATGCAGAAGTTGAAGTAAAACATGCTTCAGAATAGAAAAGAGATCGCTGGATTCTGAAATACGACACCAACCAAAGACAACATATGCACTCAGTTTGAACTCCAGGGCAGTTTTTAAGATTGCTGCCTCCAGGGGAGGGAGAAGCACGATTTAAAATGATCTTTTGAATTTTTAATGGGTGTTTAGAAGTTCAAGCCTTTGCAGCAGGTGAGGAAAGTTAAGGGAAGAGGTCAACAGTGGCTAAATAGCACTGTTAACATACCGCTGTTAACACAGCTAAAGCTGTTATCATTCTGGTAGCTTTCAGGGAGTACCCGGCTTAGAGAACAATAGCGGGATCTCTAGGTTGCCCCAGCATCACAACAGTATTGACCAGACCAGTTCTTCCAGCTGAAATCAACTCAGCGTTGGAGCCTGGAGATGTTTGTCCCCCGTGTCAGGGACAAACTTGCAGGACCATTTCACTCATTCTCTGCACTCTTTGCTTTGTCTGGGAAACAGTCAAACTCATCTTGCAAGACAGCCAGCCTGGAATTATGCCTAAGAATAACAAACGTGTTCTAAGCACAGTTGCAAGGAGTTGCAATCTTCCACTCCTCATTAAGAAATTTGGGATACTCATTTAAGGTCCAAGAAACACAAAACTACATCTTGTCTATCAAGGCAAAGGGCTTAACAGGCATAAGTGGATTTGGACAACTGGTACCATAAATAATTCCTCCTTTCGCCAGTGCAAAAAATCTGTTAGTGGCAAAGTTATATTTACAGTCCCATTTTAGCAGCTCTCATTTGACTATGCATTAAAAAAGTCCAAAGCTTATTATAATGTTTCTGTACTCAGGCTGTATGTACTGATGGTTCATTAGTACGCTTTCAGCTAAATGTCTCCTGACCTAATGACTTTTTGAATTTTTTAAAATATACTGCTTGATAGAGTAACCTGTTCATAAAACTGACACAATATAACCAAAAGAAATTTTTCCTTGCTGGCAGAAAAACCCATAATCTATCTCACTTCACCTTATCACTAGTGTAATTTTTCTTCCAGCTTTTTCAACAACAGAGTGCCCTCTGAGATTTGTGACCTAGATCCAAAGATTGATGACACACAACAATGTTGTTGCAGAAGAATTGGCTACTCTTTGTTTATCTAGCTTGTACTAAAAACACTTTTGAAATTTGGTAATAGATATGCACATAACTTCTACATAGAGAATCCTGTTAACTTCAGTCTTCTGATTCCCCATATAGCTCGTTTTAATTTTGGCAGATGTCATACGGTTGCAATTTCTCTGCATGTCTTTAAATTCCACATGTTTCATTCTGTATAGGTCTATGGGATCCTTGAATTTTACTGGTGAGTAAATGAAACCTTTTTAAGAAGTAGGTGAGAGTGTACCATAAAGAAAGTCAAACTCTAATCCTTCCAGGATCCCTTTCCAAACCTTAGTTTTGTACCCAAACACAACACAGGAGAGTGAGTCGTGTTCAGTATGTATGAGGATTAACACCTACCTTAAAAGAAGCGAAGGAGAAAACAAATTGTTTACCATTGAACTAAAAAGTACATAATTAGTTTAGAAGCAGGAAGGAATTGCAACCTGAGGGCAAGATGTTCTAGTCAATTATGGAACCGGTTGCAGAACATAATGAGAGAAAATATATTGTGTGCCGGAAAACTAGCAATTGCCAGTTGAACAGTGAATGCCACATGGGGGAAAAAAAGGAAATAGCTTGTCATATCTCCCTTTAACCACTGAAGAAGTAGTTGCTACTTCTTTTTCAATTCTTGCCTTCCTTTGTGGACTTCTTTCACATTAAACAGGATGTCCATTGACACCCTCTGGAGCTGCTAACTACCACCCAAGACCGACCCTCTATCGGAAAAGCTGACTCTTCAGGCCATGCCGAACCAGTAAGATAAACACTATACATCTGTTTCTGACTGACTAGCCAAGTCCTCTAAGGACAGCTCTAATTATTTGTGATGGATTATTCATTTTACAAGGCTTTACACTTAAGTACTTTAAAATATATTCGAAAATTCCACTGGAAGCAAATTGCCTTGCAGAGCTGTCTTGCACCAGCTGTATATAAGATTAATTGCTAGGCAGCACCAAACCACACTGTGTGGGAATCATATTACAGTCCTCGTAGTTATTGATGTGTAGAATTGTGAAGGGTTAGGTGCACTTGCTGACCCTTTTCTTGACTTTCTTTCTTGGAAAAGGAAAACAAACAAAAAAAAATGATGTAATTTTAAGCAGAAGAGTAACATTTGCTGGTAGCAGAAATACAATATATGTGTGGTGTTCTCCAGATAGGCCACACACCAGAGAATGTCAGAGCAGGAAGTCTCTATTTACCCTAAAGTGACAGTGTTAGCAAGCACTGGTCTTTTGAGCCGTCTTTCAGGTCTGCATAGTGAATGTAAGCATTATTCTTCCTATTTCTCATATGTGATTATTCATACACATACCCTGATTCCCTGACGAAATAACAGAACAAAAGTATCTGGTCCATGCGTACTGATAGCAGCATTTTTTAGTGTACATTCATATTGGTTGTCCTGCCAAGAGTCAAAGTTTGACTTGAAAGACAGTGCTAGATCCCCCTGCTACTTGTGAGAATTCCCATGGGGAAATGGGGAGGTCATCCTTGGTCCGATATCCTCTGTGGAGACATAGGAACAGCCAACTCCCTGCCCACATCCTGTGGTGACACTGAAATCCCACCTTCTGTTTTGCTGCGGTATCTATTACTCGGATTAACTGTAACCCTCCTCTTTTCAACACTCACATTAAATCACTACTGTCTTGTTTATATCTAGCCTTCCTAAGTAAGGATTTTTTCTCTTTGTCAATATAAGGATCTCAAAGCTCAACTATGGCCAGTAGTACTAATTACTATCATACTGATAAAGTATACAGAATAATTAACCCTCTGCTGCCTATAAAATTATATTCTTGTTAGAGTCTTGGATTCCATTTAGAGATATTGATTATCTGATTATCTTCATATGTCATAGCAGGCTCTTAGTCTTCGCCTTTATGCCTTATGCAATATTGAAGCTATGTATTCCATTTCATCTTTTCTATGTTTTTACCTTGGTCATTCCCTATAGTCATTTTTCTGCTTTAATCTCCAGCTTTACTTATTGCAAATTCCTCATAAATTCAGTTGGCTTTCCTAATCCTTTAATTTCACCATTTCTTTCATCTCTTTCTCTGCCTTTCAACTTCCTACACCCTGCCTTGGTACTTCCTAAGCTTCAAGAAGTTGCACAATTTCTGTTCACCACTAGTCTTCTTCAGGCCTCTCTGAAGACAATTTAACCAGAAAACTTTCCTGCTCCTCCTGTATGTACTGATTATTGTTGTTTGAACTCAATTCCCTCAAAACTTTTATTTACATTGCTTGTATAGTAAGTTACAGAGTGAAAATTACCATGACCAGAGGACACATATTTTTTTAATGACAGCAAAGGACTCTGTACATCACCTGCTTAAAATAATAAAAAGTGAAAAATTAAAGTATAATTATTTTTAATGAGAAGGCATTCCCTGCCATTTTTATGAATCAGCAATCTAACAAGATTAATAAGAATGAAACTCAGCTAAGACTTCTGTTTTTCACTGAAAATCACTGATTTTCAAAAATTACACGCATTCAGTTAGATTTTGTTGAAATTAAGCAGTAAGAGGTAAAGAGGAGAAAGGGGTTTGGTGCCAGTGGGTCAGAGAGCCAGGCAGGCAGTGTGGTGTCATCTCCCGAGTAAGCAGAAGGGAACAAGGGGTAAGGCCCAGGAGCTGGTCCTTGCCTTTGGGTGGGCAGTGCCCAAAGTGGGGGATCCTTCTGGATGTTGTAAGGTGTTGTTGCACTGTGGTCAGTGCATCGACGGAGACACCCACATTGATAGCAGCCTGTGAGGGTGCTGGCAGTGATCCCACATGTTTAAGTGCACTTTCTCCTGAAGCTCTTGCCAGCACACCTACATTCTGAACAGAGAGAAACATTTAAATTCAATTTTGAGGCGTTCCAGGAAATGGAACAGGCCATATAGCTACAGAAGCCCAGACATGGGGAGAATAATTTCCCATTCTGGCTACACTTTTTAAACTCTAATGCATCTAATGCTGTCCCCAGGAGGATGGGTTTGCATTGACCTGTACATTCGGATTTGTTAACTGTTTGACGTTGTACCAGAGAGACTTGAGCATAAGCATGCGCAACCGATGGATGCTATGTGTTAACACCCTCATCTCCACGTGCAGAAGTAGATGGAAGAGTCTGCGCTGCAAACAAGTCTGTTGGACACTTGATGGCAGTATTTGCTCTGGGTTCTTCCTCCGGTGACTCCATTAGCTCTGTTTCATGCAGTCTCCGGAGAGCTGAAGGCATTTTGGGAAGGGGGCGCAGGGCAGCAGCGAGCCACAGAAGAGGAGTGGAAGGACAGTAAATATGATTTAGTCTCTTCAGTCCTAATGCCACAGCTGTCAAAAACGATTGTCCTTTAACTATTTTATTTTCCTAGTTATTGTTGACTTTCTGCCTTGGGAGCTCTCACTGACCCTGTCTGTTTGATCTCAGGACAAAAGTTACATAACCAGATTTGAAATCTATCACAGTGCAGCTGATGACATTGATCTGGTTTCTATTGATTAAAAATGAAGGTAGGATTGTTACGACAGCTTTAGCCTCCAATAATTATTGTCTTCAAGGGACTACAATTCTTCTGCAGTGGCTGAGCACTTGTCAACTTGCAGGTGCTGTAAGACTATCTCTGAACAGGTGAGTAGGTGAGAGCAGTCCCCAAGTGTAATGAGCAGCCTCCTACACAGCTTCCTGCTGATTCATCACTGGTGATACTTTTGGAAGCAATTATCTGAGAGTGGTTAGCCTATACAGATGACCAAACCAGTCCCTGCTAAGCTGCACACGAATGACAGAGGTAGAAAGCTGGCAAGAAGCCATCTGGGGGGAAGTGCACCAGCACTGGAAAGCTGGCAAGTGCACCCCACCTTAATACAAGGACTGTGGTGAACAGGGATGTATAAACCACTTAAGCACATATATTTCAATACCAAATTTCTGTGTTCAATACCCCTTCTGTGTTCTGAAACTTGTATCAAACCTGCATTTTTATCAGATAAAATTTGTGTAAATGCTTGTTTTGGTTTTGTTTGTTTGGTTTTTGTACATGTGAATAGCAGATTAAAGTGGTGCCACTAGTAAAAACTATATTCTGATGCTCCAGTAAAACTGAGCAATTAAGGGTTCTGGGTAGATATTTTCTTTCCTTAATGCAATCAGCTTATTACAGTTAATTAGAACAACAAAAAAAAATACTTTAGGGTTCCCCTCCTCCTAGTTTCAGTTCTGCTTTTCCTGCTTGTTTCAGAGAAGAGAATCTGTTGGTCTCATGAGATAGTTTTTACACTATGCAATAAATTCATGTTATATTATGGCTTTCTTCTTTTTTTCATCCTAAAAAATGACATGAGGATTTAAAAAAAAAATCACACTAGAAAACAATTCAGTCTCCCTCAAATGCTAAGAGAGGTCTTTAGCTGATACAAAGCAGTATATATTTAGTGTTGCTTGCTTTTACAAACCTGATCCACTTAGTAATAATTTTAATGATGAGGCTGGGGGATTTTCATGTCCAGTTGAGTCATCCTTTCATATGTTTTCATTTGAAAAGCAATGAACAGAAATTTTCCCTTCTTACTACATGGGAAGTTAAGTCTCCTTCTGGTAGTTGTTGTCTTTATCAAGCTGAATTATTCCTCATCCCCTTGAAATTCTTGGTAATAAATTAATAATTTATGCTAAGTGAAGCAGTACTGCTGGGAGCTGAGAGTTGAACTAATCAGAATTCAAAAGATACAGGGCCCATTGAAAACATTTGCTGAAATCACTATGGCTCCAGGAGATATTAAGATGTGTGTGTCTGTGTGTGTTCAGAAAGAGAGGAGAGCTTTGGCCCCTTTTTCCTTTCCCAAAGGAATGACTACCAATTGCTGGATTTAGGAAGACAGCAATGCACTGAGTAATCTTGCTCAGAACACTCTGGCAACTGAAATTCCCCTCCATGGAAATTTCAAAACATATTCTCTCTCCTTGGAAAAAGTAAACCAGTTTTCCAGCATTTTTGGTGGGCTGAAGAATTGGAGGACTTTTAGTTAGCAGTGATTGAAGCAATTGATTTAAGGTCTAGTTGTAGAGGTCTTTTACTATTTCCTTTGGGAATCCACATTCTGAACTTAATGACTTGGCTATGAGTCTCCTAGGGAGAAGTTGGGTGCCCTGAAACCTACAGCTGAGGCTCTCTCCAGCTCCAGATACCTAGTAGAAACTTGATATCACTCTACGATTGCAGCCCATTGTGGTTCCAGTGCCTTCCCTAAGCTAGCTGATAGAATCCAGAGAGGACACAGCTATGCCTGTTTTGTTGGACTCTGTTCATGAAATATTTCAGTTTTAAAAATTACAGTTAAAAAATTATATGAAAAGCCATTTCCCATAGAAACTCCTAGCCAACTGTTTTCAATAGAGAGGTCAATATTGGAGATACCGAAAGAACAAAACAGAACCAGTGGTTTCCATTGTGTCCCCAGGCACCACTTCTAGAGAGTGGATTATTGCTTCGTACTGGAACTATAATGACAATGGCTGTTGTGAGACAAACCTACATGATTTATTAAGACCCATTATACATTTATACCCTGGTATCTCATTTAATCTTTTCTTGATGTCCTCCCAAGTGAGTCTACATAGCCAAGTCCCTGCTGCCCTGGATTGCACGGGTAAAAGCCGGGTTGTTACGGGTCCTGAGCTGTAAGTATGTACTGATGCCTTCCAAGAATGAGCTGTAAAAAACGAGATAGCTGTGTAATGTGTATGCTGTGGGTGACAGGAATATTTTTGTGAAATATTCTTTTTCTCTTGTGAAATAGCCTTTTTCTTGATTTAGTCAGCTTCTCCACTTTTCTCTTTTTTCTAGTAAAACAGGAATTCTCCCCCCATCTCTGGTTCCTCCACCCCCCTTAAGGCTCCAAATCACAGAAAATACAAAGCTTCTCACTGAGAAAAAAAATTAATTACTCTAGTGAATGACGAATTAGTCAGGTACCAGCAGATGGTGCTCCAGAGTATGTAATGCTATTTGCTGCTTTCTCTAAACAGAAAAAAAATTCCTATTTTATGATAAAAGGGATTTTCGGAGGGACTGTCCCATTGTCTTCCTGAGGGAGTGTTTCATTATCTTCTTGAGTACACAGATGATGACTTCATTTGAAAATATGTCCACTATATGTAGCTTCCAGTAATTTAAACAAAAAGTGCAAAACCCACTCATAAAAAATGGCTGCAAGTTTTCAAATGTCTTGGATAACTCAATTTACTTGAACCCAGATTCTCTTTAGTGCCCCTGGGAAATGTAGAAATAATAAAAGAAATAAATAATTGAACACTCCCCCCCAAAGATAGAATAAAAAACAATCAAACCAACCCAAACAGAAACAATTCGGAGAATGGAGGCTAGAATTTCTACTGTACAAATATCAGTCCTGAACTAGTTCTTTGCTTTTCCCCTTTCACAAACAGAAAATAATCTACAGATTTTAAATTTTGAGGGGTTGGTTTTAGGTTGCAAATTTTTGTGAGTGGTTTGTTTGTTTGTGATTTTGTGAGTTTTTAAAAAATTGTTGATGGTAGTGGTGGTGATGATGATGTTGGTTTGAGTTTTGGGGTTTTTTATGTGTGTTGGGTTTTGGGTTGGGGTTTGGGTTTGGTTTGGGTTTTTTTTTTAGCTTTAGAATTTGCACAGATGACCTAAACCAGCAGCCAGAAAGCAGAAAGTTTTGCCTTTCTTGCCAATTAAAAACTGGCTTGGATCAGCAGAGAAGAGTTTATTGCAACCACCCACTCACCTGTTCATCACCACATCTATACAAATGGAAAGGGTGAGCTTTTCTCTATGTACAGACTTCACTTGTCTAAAGGCACCCTTAGTAGTCTGGTTAATTTGATTTTATAGATTCCTTTAACCTTGGGGGTTAAAGGAGCTGCAGTGTTGTTGAATTAGTCCAAATGTCTTGTCTAAATGTTAAGATAAAATTCTGATCTGAAACTTGACCAAGATTTTAAACCGTGTGCAGTTCAAGAGATGTTCGTCCAAGACTGTCTTCTAACTGTACAGTGATCATTCAAAATGCTAGTCTGGGTTTCCGTTATACATCACGAGCAATAGGCTTGATTGCTTTGATTTTGACTCATATTTTAGTCTAATGATAACAGTTAAGACAAGCAATTATTAAGGTAAATCTAAGTCTTCTCTACACTCATCTGCCCCAGGCAGCATTATAATTTTGGATTATAAAAGTGTTGAAATATTTTATCTTCATAGTGTAATTTCAAAAACAAGTTCTTGAAGCAGTGCTCATTGACTGGGTTACTTACATACGTGATCAACAACGAAGCTCATAAAGACATCAACAATGAAACTATTTGCTGTTGGCTTGAACTTCAGGAGAAAGTTGTGAGAATACTGGGTCAAAAATAGAAAGCAATGTGCAAAAAAATCAAAGCAATTTGCAAAAATGTCCATGTGTCAGGCTGTGGCCCTTTACCCTATTATGAGATGCTTCTTACTCTGATCATTGTGACTCTGGTCCCAAGGATCTCACTGTGTCTAATTGCCATGGGTTTACATAAGAAGTAAGACAATGTTTCGTATGAACAAGGTTTTTCTACAATTAGTAGGAATTTTGTATAAATGGTACCCTAACCTGCCCTATTGATTCTATAGCTTCATTGTCACACAGGGACTACCTGTCTCGTTTTTGTTCTATGAAATTCCCTTTGATCCCATATAAGCAAAAATTTAGGAAGCATGAATCCTCCTAAAATAAATAAGAAAAAACCCAAAATACCAAATAAAAAAACCCAAACCGAAACAGGTTGGAACAAACTTCTCTCAAACTGTAATTCCATAAGATGTCTTTTTGATTTGGGATACTTCTATGTGGATTAAAAAAGCTGCACTACTATGATAAAATGTTTTATTATATAAAACATTTTATGTGATATACTAAAGTAATATATACATTTATATACCAAAGTACTATAAATTTACCTTCCTCTCCCAAAGAGGTTCTAATGTATTTTGTTTGTGATATTGCATGCCAGTTTTATTTTGGATCAAACATAATTTGCTGTAACTTTCTATTGCATCATAAATTTTTTGCTATTGTTTATTTGATAAAAATGCAATTATATATCTACACCTGATTCAAATCAAATTCATAATATCCAGTAATTCAGTAGTTTAAAGCTCCAGTATTACTGATTCTGAAAGTGCATTTTATTTCATGGACAGATGTTCCCTTTTGAGTGCAGCAGCATCAGCTGAAGATGTTATTGTTCGCTCCCTCTGGATATCTTTCTTTGATAGTTTGAAATTTCCGTCTTCTGCAATTGTTAAACTGGTCCTGGAATACTTCCTAATTCAGATCAGGCAAAATAAACCAAGTTAATTTAAACTATTTTATGAACCCTTGAAATTAATGCAGCTGGTTTGCTGGCTGCGAAATAGGAATCACTCACCCACATTGCTCTGCAAGGGTGACAACCTCTAGCAAGAAAGCAGTTGCTAGCGGCTGGGGTGTGGAAAAAGAGAAATCTTAAAGTAGCACATCTGTGAAGAGCAAAGGTCTCTCTGCAGTTTTTGTCTTTAATTGAAAGACTTATCACCTCATTAAAGACAAATTGTAAGTGAGCTAAACACTGAACCAGTATGAAATAAGGTAGTAATTACTGTAATGTTCGCATCAGATGGTTCTTGAAGGATAGACCATTTAGTGCTCTTCTGGCATATTCTCTGAGAGTACTATGAAGAGCTGACCTGATGCCACTTAAAATTGAGAATTCAAACCAATAAATATGAACACCTGGAAGTCAAAGGTGTGACGCGAGACTGAAATATAAACCCTAGAGCTGTAAGTCCTTTTCTTGTTTTATAGTATGTAAGGGCACTGTGTGTTTCAGAGCAGTGCTCCAGAAAGTCTGTAACCTGAACAAGTCAATAGGAAATACCTGAAAGCAGTGGTGTGGTGAAATTTTATCCCTTTAAGGATGGGTTGAGGAGTTGGTTGGGGCTATCTTAATATGCTAGACTATCCTCAGTGCTTGATGTTAAAGTACTCCTCCATGTAGACAGGTTTGCTGGTAAGGTCCTCAACATGTGCTCCTCAACTTTTGCTAGTCTCCTACAAGTTCTTTTCTCCTGTGCACATATTATGATTGGGTAGAAAGTATAAGATTTCTTGGATCAAAAAGAGGTAGCTTACTGTTCAATCTGATAGGAAAAAAGGATGCCAGTTCATATTCCTAGCTTTCTCTATATGTTTTCTGATGATGTGTATTGTATTCTGATGATGCAGGGTAGATTGGGTGTCTTCATGGTTTGAATCCCATCCGAGGAGGCTTACAAACTGATTCTGTCCACCTATGTGACTGCTTTATTTGCTGGCTTATTACAAAAATGAGGTGGCCTCTTTTGGCTGAATTTTGAGAGAAAGTAGTGAACAAATTTTGGTCAGAGTCTGTATGTAAGAAATGTTCTTGCAACATCCAACTGGACAGGACTTATCAAAGAACTCTTTCTTGTATGCCTTTGTGGAAGTTAGACAATCCTAGTCAAGTTTAGAAACAGAACTGATAATGTCTTACAAAGTTTGATGTCAAACAGGATAGTTAATATACCTTTCCTAGCTTCATTTTCCCATCTGAGCGGAAATTTGGATGTGGATACATTTGCCCAGATTCTGGCTATAAATCCTGCTTAAGCATATCTGTAAGATAGATACTCCAGCAAGGAGTTGTGATTTTACATTAGTGTTCTGAGCACTGAGCTGAGCAAGATGACCAAACTGGTGCAGGTATGTTGTCTCAAAGACATATTTGCAGCTAGAATGTATATTGTACTCTTTCAGTCTTCCCCAGCTTCCCCCATGAATACTCTGGTGTGAGTTTAAAATCCTTTGATTCCTTGCTTCGTATTTATTTGCTTTTTTTGAATTGGAGGTTTTCCACACCTACACCTGCTCTGCTCTCTTAAGAAACATTAAAACACTGTATTAAAGTTCTGAATTTATGGTTTCCCATTAGTTTCAAAGTTGGAGGCAAATACAACATAGCCTTAAAATATATAATTGTAAAAATGTAGTTAGTAGAAATGTGGAGATGTTACTGATAAACCATCACAGAAAAAAGATGAATTATGTCTTAAAGTATGTATAAATAATAAGAGTTGAACTGTATTTCAAATATTAATAGATTATTGCCATCAATAAACACGGGTATCAATCTCACATACTTACTATAAATTACATCCATTAGGTCTTTCTTTCTCAAGCACATAAATCCATACAATCTGAGTATGCATCATTCCTTAAATCCATAAATATATTATGTAGCAGTTCTCTTTGAGGAGATAATGCTTTGTTCAATATTCTGTTAAAATGTCTCAAATGAAGCAAATGGCTTCTAGAGTCAAATTTATGGGCGCTCAGGAGAGCAAAACATAAAACATCCAAGTAAAAACACTTGCAAGCTCAGAGAGCACAGCACCACATTCTTCTAACCAAACTGAGAAACTGCATTTCTAGATTCAGGCAAATTGCTGCTCTCTGAGAGATTCCTGACTATGTCAGAAAATTTACCCTGCCAGAAAAAAGGAAAATATAAAATTGTTACCTTAAGAAAAATAATTTTTTATGTTTTTCTGTGGTGTTATTTTGCTGTATCCTGGTAGCTGAAACAGAAAGACCAGATCAAGATTTAATTTTATATTCACATAGGAATTAGGGCTTCTCCCCGCAATTGAAGTGCATCTACACCAATGCACACAGCACAGACAGCAAACAGGAGGAGCTGGAAGTCATTGACATAGTTGCCATCATGGAAATGGGGTGGGATAACTTGCACAACTGAAGTACTGCAGTAGTGCTCCAGAAGGGATAGACAGTGATTGAGAATTGGTAGGGTAGCCTAGGGAGTGGTTTGATTTTCTAGAGCTTAATGATGGTAACAATAAGGTCTAATGTTTATGGGTAAGGATTGGGGGAAGGCCAACAAAGCAGATATCCTAGTGGGAGTCTGTTAGAGACCACCCAACCAGAATAAAGAGGCAGATGAAATATTCTGTAAACAGGTGGGAGAAGCCTTGTGGTTGCTGGCCCTTGATCTCATGGGGGACTTCAACTTACCAGATGTCTGCCAGAAGGAGACAGAAATAACAGAGCAGAGTGGAAGCGATCTAGGAGGTTCCTGGATTGTGTGGAAGATAACTTTCTGATGCAGCTTGTGAGGGAGCCAGCCAGGGAAGGTGCTCCACTAGACCTGCTCTTGTTACGAAACTGGTGGGTGATGTGGTGGCCATCTTAGGCCCAGCAACCCAAGATGACAGTTTTTGATTCTCAGAGAAAGAGAGAGGTCAGCAAAGTCACTGCCTTGGACTTCTGGAAGGCATGCTTTGGCCTGTTCAGGCCTGTTCAGGATGGTGGTTGAAAGAATCCCTTGGGAGGCTGTCCTTAATAACAAAGGGCTCCAGGAAAGCTGGACATTCTTCAAAAACAAAATCTTACAGGCACAAGAGCACACTGTCCCCATGTGCTGAAAGGTGAGATGGTAGAGAAAAAACTGTCTTAAATGAATAGGGAACTTTCATAGGAACTCAAGGGAAAAAAGAGGATTTACTAGCTTTGGAAGAAGGGGCAGAAACTCAGAAGAACTACGAGGATATTTTTAGGTTATGCAGGGAGCAAGTTAGAAAGGTGAAAACCCAGCTAGAACATGATTTGGCCACTGCTGTAAGAAATTACAAAAAATATTTTTACAAATACACTAGAATGAAAGGAGGACTGAGGAGTATTTCAATCCTTTATTGGATGCTGGGAGAAACATTGCTGCAAAGAACGAGAAAAAGACTGGGGTACTTAATGCCTTCTGCGTATCAGTCTTTAATAGTCAGACCAGTTATCCTCAGGGTACTCAGCCCTCTGAGCTGGAAGACAGAAACAAGGGACAGAATGAGTTCCCCATAATCCAGGAGGACACAGTTTGTAACCTGCTGCTTTACTTAGGAGCACACTGGTCTATGGGGCTAGATGGGATCCACCCAAGGGTACAGATGAAGCCATTGGAAGAGCTCACCAAGCCACTTTCAGTCATTTACTAGCAGCTCTGGCTAACCAAGAAGGTCTCAGGTGACTGAAAGTTAGCAAATGTAACATCCATCTGTAAGAAGTGACAGAATGAGAACACAGGGAACTGCAGGCATGTCAGTGTGACCTCTAACCCAAGGAAGGTCATAGAGCCAATCATCTGAGTGACATCACATAGCACATGCAGGACAATGAGGGAATCAGGCCCAGTCAGCCTGGGTTTGTGAAAGGCAGGTCCTGCTTCACCAGCTTGGTCTTCTTTTATGACAAGTGACCTGCTCAATGGATATGTAAAAGGTTGGGGATGTTGTCTGCCTGGGCTTTATTAAAGTCCTTTGTCATAGTACAGGAATGGTATTCTCCAATTTAGTACTGCTGCTAAAATGACACACTGCTTCCCCTTCCTGCCCACATCCCCAGATGGAGGCACCAAAGACAGATTATGAGTTGGGATTAGAGCAATGTGATAAGAAAATGAACAGTGATATCAACAATAATGATGAAGGATTCACATAGAAAGCCTGTATCAGTAACCAATTACCAGATGGCTTTCCCCATCGTGTTTTCTTGACCGGAAAGAACCCCTTCTCCCCAGAAGAGTATCACCTCTCCCCACCCCTGACAATGACCTGAGGTATTACAGAATAACCTCCCTCCTGGTTACTGCAAAAATTGACCATGTCCTGGTCAGAACCAGGACACCTTTGGCAGCATTGTCCTGGAGAAAGTGACTGGTCATGTTTTAGACAGGTGCAATCTTTGATGAGTTAGGACAAGAGGAAACGGCTTCAAGTTGTGCCAGGGGAGGTTTAGATTGGCTATTAGAAAATATTTCTTCAAGGAAAGAGTTGTTGAGCATTTGAACAGGCTGCCCAGGCACATGGCTGAGTCACCATTTCTGCAGGTATTTAAAATATGTTTAGATGTGGCACTTAGGGACATGATTTAGTGGTGGATTTGGCAGCACTACAACAGTTCAACTCTGCAATCTTAGAGGCCTTGCCCAAGCTATCTGATTGTATGATTCTGTAAATCAGTAGCTGAGTTGGTATGTTAATGCTTGGGGTTGTGTGACAATAGTAGAGTTTGCACCAGCTGTGGTGTAAATGTGCCTTTAAGATATATGTTACCCATGACACAGTGAGGGGAGCTAGGAAACAAGTTGTGCAGAGCACAGGATACTAATGGAAAACGCAGTGGAATTTTTAAACAGTCCCTTTCTTTATGTAGGTTTATACAATACAGGCTCTCTTTGGTTGCTTTCACTTGTAATAGATAAGAAATACACGCTAATTATGCACTACTTTTCTAGTATATTATTACATCTAGTGGCAATAACATCAGGATTTCCAGCAAGGGCATGGTCTAATGCAGGCTCCCATTGAAAGGCCTGCAGGACTTTTGAGAACTTACTGAGAGGTTGTATAGTTACGTGTTTCTCTGGTCAAATGTTACCACCTTTGTGGTTGTGCCTGGCTGTGTGGCAAACAAACAAAAAAATATATTTAAATAAGAGGCTATTTTTCTATCAGGTTTGTTCCTTGCTCTGATTTGCTGCACAGTTACTGGAAAAGCACTTGAAACAAAGCTAGAAAGCAGGTATCTGGAGTAGAGAAGAGGGAGGAAACCAGTCACCTAACATGGTTTACTCAATTCAGCTAAATATGTAATCCTGATTTAAGAGCTGGAAGAGGACACAGGAAGACAACCTCATTGCTGGTGCCATCACCAGAATGATCAAGTGCTGCAAGGGAGCTAATTTTCCATTTGCCCCCTATAATAATTTCTTAATGACTCTAAAGAAGATATTGACAGTTCCTATGTGCGATATTCTATATTAGCCATATACAAAATGCAATGTTGCTATAAGGAAAAAGCTCATAATAATGTAGAATCGTTATGGTTAGGTTTGGAAGGGACCTTTAAAAATCACATAGTCCAACCTCAACATCTTTCACTAAACCATGTTGTTCAAAGCCTCATACAGCCTGACCTTGAACACTTTCAGGGATGGGATATCCACAGCTACTGTAGGCAACATATTCCAGTGTCTCACTACACTCATCACAAAAAAATGTCTTCCTTTTATCCAGTCTAAACCTACCTCCTTCATCTTAAAGCCATTTCTCCTCATCCTGTCCTTACAGGCAGGCCTCAGTAAAAATTCTCTCTCTGTCTTCCTTATAAGCAGCTTTATTGAAAAACATCTTCTCCAGGCTTACAGATTTGACCCTGATCTTCGGCAATGGGCAGGATTTCATTCCCCCAGTCCCTGCCTAAAGATTTGGGGGCTTGAGAGATGGAGGAAAAGATATTACCATTGAAAACTGGGGAAAAATATTTTTGAGTACAAATCACATTTGAGTTTACAGTCAGTGGTTTTTTCCTCAGCATTAACCTGGTGATAGAACTGGAGCAGTAAAATCCCCCACACTCTTAGCCTTACTCCCCTGGGGGCTGGACACTGATGGTGGCCCTCCAAGCTCCCAGCAGCTGATGGAGGGGAAACTGTGCCCTGCACAGCCTTCTTCATGTCAGTTGTCACCATCTCTCCTGCCTTATTTTTTAGGGAGGGTATATTTTCTTTGATAGTCCTTTTCAGGCCAATGTACTTGTAGAAACCCTTCCTAATATTTTTTTTTTCACATCCACTACCAAATTCAGCTTCAGGTGTGCGTATGTGATCCAGTCTGTACACATCCAGGCACCATTTCTGTATTATTCCCAGGATACATGCCAGTGATTGCATTGCATTTACATTTGTATATACTTTGGTTAGGAGGATCTTTCTGACCCCTGCCAGTCCCCTGCTCTGGGTAGTGAAGGTCTTTGGTGCTAAACTTTGCTAATGTAGCTGTAGAACTGTCACTTGGCATTAATAAATACATAATATTCAATACATTTTATGGATTTATGTGAGGCAGACAAAATGCATGTAAGTTCCTGGGGGAATCCAGCATCATCAAACTTTTATCATCGTATAGCTGTGGATGGCAATAATGCTAGATTTAGGATGAGGCAAATTTTGAAAAAGAGGCAAAATATTAGCAGATTTTAATATTTTTTGTGAATTTTCCTGCCCCTCATTATCCCCAGTTGTAGAGGTTCAAAAGTTCAAAAGTGAAAGAGGCACAAACAACCACCTAATAGGATCAACCACCTAATCTTTAAAATGGATACAATTTCAGGCATTTCTCGTTTGACTGTCATAATGCTACCTTCTTGGAAACAGTATTCCATTTTCTTATGTATTGAAGAGGGAAAACATCCCCCACTGTCATGTTACTTCTGTAAATGTACCCTAGGAAAAACTACTGAAACTGGAGAAATTTTAGCGATGTAGAACTTGTGTGAGAGAAATACAAAGCCTCTGCTTACACAGAAATCCCAATAGTCTATCATCACAAGGTACAGATAAATTATACTTGTGTCTTTGCAGATATATCACTTTACATTCTATAACATCATTTTAATTTGATCTAAGAATGTTAACAGGGTATGAATAGCCTGTAATCTGTAAAGCAAGATCTTAATAGAATGCTTTAGAAATCACGTATGATAAAATTGTCTCCATTCAGGAGGTTAATGTGAAATATGGATAGGTGTAGCTGTCTTCTTAGAATACCTGGAGTAGAACATGTCCAACTGTAAAAATGCCTATATGTAAAAGGAGTTGAAAACTTGGTGACACTTTTCTATATGACTCATGAGAACTGAATTAAATGAAAGAAGACAGGAAGAGCTAGAAATCTAGCCTGTGTTTATACAAAATGTTCCAGCTGTTGTAATTTTCCTTCATTACTGAACATCTGTGTAAAAATCTCCTTCTGTTTTTTTAGAAAGAAAAGGTTTCTAGATTTGGCATGTAAATCTCACTGAAACCTTATTTCTCAATTTCAATATGTTAACTATTATTGAAATTGAAATTGTTGCATTTTTAATGAGGGCTTTGCTGAATCAGGGCCAAAATATCCTATATGTTTTATTTTTAGAAGTAAAAATTCCTGTTACACCTTTATTAGACAGAGAGAGCAAAGAGACTTCTACATAAAGCACTTGGAATGAAGTAATGCACTTTGCCTAATTTCAAGATACTTCAATAAACCAAGGGAAAACAGTATTTCAAACTGTACTAGGCAAAGTGTCCAGTATTTGAGTAGGGTGGGTTGAAGCAATTGGAGTGGTTTCTACTGCTGAGTCTTTACAGTTCACAGCTCAATACCTTTTTTGATTACATGGACTGTAATTTCTAGTGATTTCATTGCTGCGCTGTGAGAAGTGGTTATCATCTCCAGCCCATGGAACTGAGCTGTAAAAGATACTCAGACTTCGCAATCCTATGCTCTTTCTTGGACTTACAGAACAAAGTCTTGATCTCTCTTCCCTTCCTATAGCACTTAAATCATACAATGGTGTGGAAAGAGGGAGAGCTAATCTGAAAAATAATTAAATCAGAAGTGATTCTGCTGTCTTTATTCTTTGCCAGCATCAGAATATCTCCTTAAAGGCAACTTTAATCTGTAGCATCCTTATTATATCCTTTCAGGAAAGATTTAGCTACAATCACCATCAGCAAAAGATTAATTTAAAACAGCATGGAGCTTCAAATCAGGTAGGGAACTAAATGCATGTTGATTGAATGAGAAAAGAAGATCATCAGTGCCCCAAATATTCTCTGAGGATAACTTGCTGGCTAAATAGTTTACTCCCCTCTTCTCTGGCAAAGCTTTCGTACTCTGTTTTCAGAAGTTTTTAAGATAGTAGTCTGAAAATGATATTGCCTCTGATTGGCAAAGGTCAGCAGCAGGTGGACTTTGAATCTTAAGATGTTCTGGATTTGCACCTAGGGAAAACATGCAAGCTTGTAAATTCACTTATGCTTAGATTAGAATGGATGAAAATCTAGGGGTCAGTGAAAGGCCGTAATGTTTGCAGATACATTTCATGCAACATGGTGCTGTTTTTCTTGAAATTTTATGTCTGCCCCGTTTCATTAATTGAAGAGTAACTTACTAATGCACTAATGCTGGTCATTCAGCTCACTGATCCTTAAATGTCCTTGTGTCTCAGGGAAGAATAAGAGGATTTCTGAGTTTGGAATTAATCTGGTACTGCAAGTGTACATTAATTATGATTTCATTAGTCTTTCAAATACATAATGCAAGCTCTTTAACAAAGCATTTCCTTAATAACCTCATTAGAAATTGAACCTCATGAATCAATCAAAGCAGTAGTCTGGTTAACTTTTACTACCTTCGAATCAATAGGAAAAATGGTAGGATAGTAAAACATTTTAAAGAAAACATAGAAAGTTAATGTTTAAAGAGAAGAATTATTTTGGCACAGTCTTAATTTGTAAAGTAATATTCAAGAGGCAAATAGCTGCCAGTGGAAAAAACCACCAAATATTACTGAAAACAGGTGTTAATTTCTCTTACCGAAATTATTTTTTTTTGCAAAAAATATCAGAGTAACATCTAATACACTGAAGTTATTTTAAAATATATTCTCCAAGTGTTTGTGAATTAGATAGGTGTCCTAGTATCAGCCAAGGACAGGGCTAATTTCACTCAGTAGCTGAGAGGGAGGGGAGCCTGGTGCTGTGTGGGTATGTCTGGATTGTTATTCTATACCACCTCATGTCCTTACTGGGGCAGAAGTGGGGGATTCTGGGTTTTGGGAAGAAGTGGGGTGTGGCGTCAGCTGGAAATAAAAGGTGCCAGGAGGGGAGGTCATTGATATTTTGTTCCTTTTCTGAGGGAGCAAGCTGCAAACGGAGCAGTGGGGTGGCTCTGACAGCAGTCGAGTCACATCCCATCAGGTCGGACTCAGTGAGCATTCTTTATGTAATCATTCTTCATGCAATCTTCATGTAAAAACCCTCTTTTTATACACTGTAGTTATTAGTATTGTTGCTGTTACTGTGTATGTGCTTTCTTATCGCTGTTTCCAGTAAATTATTCTTATCTCAACTTGGGATCTTTGTCTTTTGTCTCTCACACCTGAGGGGCTGAAGGGTCTCCAGCTGCGTGGAGCTCAATTTCCAGCTGGGGTTAAACCACGCAATAGTTTCAGCTGTCAGTTTCTCAAGCTCAGGAAGGATGTTGCTCCAATGTAGTTAATGGCAAAACAAATGGGTTTGACTGGCTTGTAATTCTACCACTTAGACAATGGGCTGGCTTGACTCTTGATGTGTACAGATTGATGCAGCTCCAGTAGGGTCTGTGATTTGGACCAGCTGGGGGCCTAATCTACACACTTCTGTAACAGGTATGAGTTAGGCTGCAGGTACAGAGAGCCTCGCCATTATGAATGCTGCATTACCCTAGTGTGAATGAGAAGAGAATGAACTATGTGTGCCTAATATCTCCTAATTCTATTAGTCTAGCTCTTGAGATCTGAAAATTGGAAAATAAAAGCTTTTTTCTTATAGCTGAAGGAGAAATGAATATTTACCCAGTTTTAAAACTGACTGTTCATTAAATGGCTGCTCCCAATGAAGGTCTTCTCTGTGTTTTTCTTTAAATTTGTAGCAGTAGCCTATAAACCTCAGCTAGACAGAGTGGTGATGAGGGCCTCTGCTGCATTAGTGTGAAAATCACAGAGATGTAATTTCCTCTTAAGTTTGATTTTTTTTTTTTTTTTTCCCAGAGGAAGACTAAGGGACAAGGTTTGTTATTGTTCTTAACCAATAAAAGCAATGGTACAACATAAATGGAATAGATTCTTCCATTTGAATAGGAAATTGTTTTTTGGGTAAATACAGGGATGAGTCAGGCAAAGAAATCATGAGATTTCTGCAATGCCTTATTTTACCATATGGAAATAAGTTATGTTGAAACAGCTGAGGCCAGCCAGTTTCATTTTTGTGCTTTACAGAATACACTCAAAACAGAAACCCTCTTCCTTTGCTTTTATCCTACTCTATTTTTTAGAATCCTGTTGTCCCTTTGCTTCTGGTCTGTGTGAAGGTGTATACACAGTTTAGCCTGGGTGTACAAGATATCTTCATATTGTGAGTTTTGGAAATTTTCCATTTACTCATAAAGACAATTATCCTCAGGCTGCCTTTTCAGATGTTTCTAATGTACTTTTCTTAGGAGACACCTAAACCCTTCAAAGTTACATAAGCAGCTTCTAAACAAGTTTCAAGTTCAGTGTGTGGAATAATTGAAAATAAGTCCTAATTTCTATGTTTTACACAAGCAACATTCCTCTGTCTTTTCAGCAGCTGTACAACGTGGTCACATGCATGCACCAGGAAATAGAAGGAATCTATCTGCTGGTTAATCAAAGAAATGAAACATCTTGATAAACAGGACCCCAAATAATAAATTGATCAGAATAGAAATAAATGGGCAGACTCCTAAATGAACACTGTAAAGACCAGAATACTGACTATATTACAGACACGTCCTACTTCAGGAGTAGAATTACTGTTACCACACCTGCCACGTACAAAATATGACACATAAGCCAAAACAAGAGATACACTTTTGTTTAGAAAGCTTTCTGAAATCCATATGAGAAAATATTGTATACAAGTTCCACTAGTATTGTGCAGCCCATTCTCTGTGTTGGTAGTCCTAGGCACAGTAGAATGTGCATTTATAAATGGCATGCATTTCACAGTCTTGATGCCATCGACACAAAAATAAAACATCCTGCAGCATGGAACTTTTATGAAGTGATTTTTCTGATAAAAGAAGGGGAAAAATCTATTTCCAGAAGGGGAGGCCTGAGGTATTTATTGCTAAAGTAATTGCCAAACATGCCAACATTTTCTATAAAGTTATGCTGGTGAAGTCCAGTTCCCAGAGTTGTGGGCACACAGGTCTTTCACTCTCAAATAGAAGGCTGAACCCTTTCCACTGAGAGGTCTGAGAGTACAGGTAAACAGTGACAGCAATTAGCTCCCAGCGTGAACAAAAGCAAGCCATTCTTTCAAAACCTGCCAGAAATAGCAAACTTGGAAGGTGAGTGTATCTATTACATGCATGGGAGAAATGAAGAAGGATTCAATTCTCTGGTACTCTAACAATAATCCACAGATGACCAAGATGTAGGCAGTAGGTTTAAACAGTTCCTGAAACAGACTGGGACTGAACTTTGATTGTCTTGGTGCTGATCATTAACAATTCTGTTCAGTTCAATAAGTGGAAACCAAACCTTTAGAAGAGGATGTATTTTTACTTTACACGATATTCACACTGGGTTTTCTGACTGTAAGAAAGTGTGTCAAAACATGACAGCTAAAACCTGAGCCCATGCTAGAAATGAAAAATATGTTCAGAGTCCCAGGTAGACCTGTATGCCAGTTGCTGTGTTGGTCTCTAGATTAAACCTGGTTTAGAAATTCTTCTATATTAGGAGTCACACTTCCAATATAGAGTAATAGAATTGTGGAATGCTTTGAGTTGGAAGGCACAAATGTGGGGACAGCCTCACACCACATCACTGGAAGAACACATGACTCTTATTCAATGCTTGGCAAATATATTGAAGCTGTTGCAATAACAAAGGATTGGGCAAACTAAGATTATTTACAACAGTGACTTTCACAGAAAATAAGGAGAGAGTCAGTGAATCAGGTTAAATATCTACTATGTTTTAATAGAAACAAAAACATATCTAATATGTTTTGCTCTTTGAAGAGTATCACTCTTCTAAAGCATGAAGGAACTTGATGTGTGGTTTATGGAGAGCCAACTGTACCTGATATAGTTATTCATATTGGAAGGTATCAAGAGGTATCAAGATCCCGTCTTTAGCAGGTGAAAACACTTGTCAGTTTTTTCACAGCTGGAAATAAATTTTTATTTTGCATACTGCTATTCATGTGTATCAGTCTGCCTGTTACACTGCTTCAGAGTGTTTATGAATACTTTTACTAACTCTCTAATATCTCCTGATAAACACTGTCACAATACAGTGAGAGAGACCATTTCATGCATATTGGCCAACTCTCTTTGTTTCCCCACCAGGTATGACAGGAGTAATGCCTCCTTGCACACTAGCCTTTGACTGGAGGTCAGCGACCTCCAAACACAAAACCTGCTCTTGTGGTATTCCTGTCTTTATCCAAGTGAAAAAAATCAATGCTCTTGCCTGCAAGGCCAGTTAAATCACCATATGAAACCTTGCTGAATCTGCAAGTCTCAGAATTGTATTGAATTACTGAAAACCAAAGGGAATTCCCATATTACAGCATCTCTGTTGCAAGGGATCCTAGCTAACAAACTGTGAAGTAACATTATTAGTTGATTATGCATAAGAGGTGAAATTAGTGCATCGCTGTGTAATTCTCAGCAATTTATAGTCAATATTCTGAGGGTAAAATTGTCATTTTCAAACTCCAAAGAAGATTCTCCAAGGGCACTGGAGAGAATTAGGAGGCCAATCATGGTTAGATTTTTGATAGAAATTAAACTTCTGAGGCACAGATGCCTATTAAAAATATAATTAAAAATATAATTCCTACTGAGGTTGAATAGCAACTAGGCTTCTAAATACTATGTGTGTGGGTAGGAACCTTTTTCTATAACTGCAGAAGTACACAATCAACAGGGACAGCACCTCTCTTGTTAGACCACTCATTCATTTAGTCCTCATCATCATCACTTGATCACTGATAAAAAGCCAAGTCCCAAACTGTGACTACCTCCCTCCTGCAAACTGAAAGGCAGCTGCACCTGTTAAATAAGGAAAGACTAAAAGTATTAACACTTCTGATTATTTTTAGTACTTTTTTAGAATTAATGACTGTTGAGCTACCTGTAATTTGTATGTTTAGCGAGTAGTCATAAATTTTAAGTATTGATTATCTTTCATTGCTGACTTGTTTCACCCATGGCAGTTCTGCTTCTAGAGCAGGTCTGAGATATGGGAAAAAGCTCACCTCATTTCCTTGGTAGGTAAAGGTGACTTCAGTTGTAATTAAGTTCACTATTAGTTCATATGCACAAAGTTTAATACAAGGTTAATGCTGAACAAAGTAGTATGCTTAAGAAGCAGCAGTATTACTTTCTGCTTTTTCAGGTCACTGGGGTCTTTTAAATTTAAACATCACCATCCTGAGAGCTGTCTGGGATGACTTTTTGGTGGAATACATTGTAAATCTGATTCATTGTCAGTAATGAAAATGCCTAAATTGTAAAAAATGAGCAGTTGCAAGAAGTGTGCATACCGTTCTTTTTACTGGCTGTATTCCATGTTTTCTTTCAATTATATGTTTTTCTGTCACCCTGCAATAACCCATTGTGAGTTTTCTCTATTACTTACATTATTTAATTTCTACTTTTTGCTGAAAAGAGAATTTTTTGTTTTGTTTTGTACTTTTACTATGGGTTCTCCTGGGCTTGTTGTTCCCATTCCATTTAGTTTCTATTAGTTTGTAGCAACCACTGTTTTTAATAGTGGCCTCACATTTCTAGAAGCTAATACTCTCTTATAGACAGGACACTTCATTGATTACTCTGTACATAACATGTTTCAGTGATAAAATTGATGGACATGAAATCCCAAGATGACAAATTGACGAGGCTTTAAAACTAAGGGGTTCTGGAGTTCTGTAATTTCTTTTTTAATATACAATTTGAAAAGCCTGATGGAGTTCATAATTAGAAAATAAGGCAAGAAAAGACATCAAGAGTTAAACACAGGCTTAGATCCTTTGCTTTGTAGGAATTGTCTTAAACATCTGCTTTGTAATGGAACATAAGTATGTGTTACTGTTTTGCAAAAGAAAGAGAGCCAAGTTACTGCAGAAGTGTACTGATATGGTCCCTTCTTCCACACCATGAAGAAAAGAGGCACCATGTTTCTATTGACAGAACTGTCAGACCTACCAGCCTCTGAAGTCATTGTGCCTTCAGATGGACTGGAGTAGAGTGGAAGTTTTGAAATGGGAGCTCCTCAGAAAACAAGCTCTCCATTTCATTTCCTAAGGCAGAAAATGTAGAGGCAAGCAGAATAGGGCATAACTTTTGCTTTTCTGAAATTATTTGCTGTGTCAAGCCCTGGTCCGTCTTTAAACTGAAACTGTCAAACAAGGATCAGATTCACATACTGAGCGTCCATCACCTTCCCTCTGTAGCGGGCAGGTGGCAGACAGCATCTGATCTAAACAAGTGCATCATCTGCTGTTCACTGAAGGAAAATATTTGACTTCCATATTTCATTGAGTTCTTTAAAGTTGTGTATGAAGAAGCAGGGCATCTGTATGGCCAAAGCAATATGAACCTGTTGTAAAAATAACCAAATAAGCAACAAAACACAAAGGAAAATCAAGATCTCCTTTCAAGAGATAAGTGCATGCTGGTCACCATGGAAAACGATAGCACAGTGGTGTGTAGCAGCTTACCTTCATCTGTGTGTAACAGTTGTTTCACCCTTTCCTACCACAATCTTGGTCAGTGTTAAGAAATCATGCAAGTGGTTAAAACGTGAAAGAGGATTGTGTTGGAGTCCAAGATATTT
>VZRF01009732.1:0-16126 GCA_013396875.1 Vireo altiloquus
ATTTGTCTCAAACCAAGACACTGCACTAATCCAATATTGTAATGACTCATGGCCCTTATATGAGCTTGAAGAACAAGCTAAATGACCACAGAATGGTACCTTAAAGTACAACACCATTCTACAGCTGATGTTGTTTTGTAGAAGAGAGAAGATGAAGTACCTTATGTAGATTTGCTCTTTAAGTTGAGAAAGCACCCAAAATGGTAAAAAGGATTTTTACATGTCCAGTCAAAATCCTTCGTGTTAGCGTTAGGAAAGGAAAGGGGAAAGGATAGGAGATTGATGTCGTTCCTCTTGCAGTATCAGGCACCGCTGTCTATAATGCAGTAGTCAATGGGAGGATGATGTAGAGATGATGGCACCAGATGTGGAAGATAAGGAGATAGAAGATTTGTCTGTGTCTGAGACTAGAGGATTGCAAGGAGGGGACGGGCAGTCAGGAAAGAGCCAGGAATTATTTTCAAGCCAAGTGGTAGGGTGGACCCAGGGTAGACAGGAAGCAAGAAGGCAGGAAGGGGGGTAAAAAAGAAGTGAGTGAACCAGAAGGTGGTAGGTCAGAAAACAGTAAACAAGAAGTGAGTAGACCAGAAGGGGATAAGTTGGAGAGGGGTAAACAGAAAGTGGGTGAGAAGGAAAGGTGTGAACAGGAGGTGGTAGCTCCATTCCAAGAGGGAGTGGGAGTTCGTTGCCCAGTGATAGTGAAGGTACTTTTCTCTCCAATGGATCTCGAGGCAAGATGGCCAGGCCCCTATAGGGTAGACCCTGAGAAAGTAGCAAAAGTATTTGAAACTGTTCTCAAAACCCAGAACCCTGATTGGGCAGACATTCAGGTCCTGGTAGATAATTCATTATATTCCACAGAAAAAGAGATGTTGCTCTGGGTTGCTAGAAAGGAAGTGGAAAGGATAATTATGGAAGGCAGGTTACCAGGAACAGCGACAGCATTTTCCATCCCAGGACCCCCACTAGGACTCCAACACAGGAATGGAAGGAGCTGCCTGATACTATATCAGAATTGGATATTATTTGGCTTTAAACATGCAATGCCAAAGGCAATCAATTGGTTTAAACTTTATGAGGTGAGACAAGGACCACTGGAGACACTGGGTGAATTTGCAGAATGCCTAAGGGTAGCTGCCAGAAGATACACTAATATCAACCCCAAAAAGCCAGAAGAAGTTGTACAGTTGACTTCTATATTTATAGGGAACTCAGCCCTAGATATTAGAAAAAAGTTACAGAAACTGGATGTAGACGACTCACGAGACTTAAGGAAACTTTTCAAAGTAGCCTGGACAACTTTTAATAATATGAGAGAAGAGGAAATTAATAGAATTAAGAACATGGTAGAAGAAAAAGAGGACAAAGACAAGAAAAGGAAAGAGAGGACAAAGAAAGACAATGAGAAAAGGGAAGAGAGGAGAAAGAAAGAAAACTGGAGAAGTAAAGGGAGAGGAATAAAAAAACAGGAGCTGAAAAGGGAGGAGAGAAAGACAGAGATGGAATGTTGATAGCAGCCCTGCAGAGGACGCAGTCTACTGCAGAGCAGGGAAAGATGCTGCTCCAGGAGGGTTATAGCCAAATCAATGCTCATATTGCAAAGGTTTTGGGCACTGGAGAAGGCATGGTCCCCAGGGGTTGAGGGAGGTGAGAGCTACCCCTACACCAAGACTGATGGGAACTGGAGGTGGAAACCCCAGCTGAACCTCTGGTTAGCATAGAGCTGGGGAAAGAAAAAATTGACTTTTTAACAAACACTGGGGCTACTTATTCATTATCAAATACGAACCAAGGAAATTTAGGCCAAGAAACTGTAAACTATGTTGGTGCAACAGGGAAATCAGAAAAACAAACATTCTTTAATCCTATTAATTTCAATTTTGGCAAGCAATGCATAACACACCAATTCTTATATATGGTGGAGTGTCCAATTTCTCTTTTGGGAAGAGACCTGTTATGTAAATTGGAAGCTAAGATTATATTCAAAAATCGGGACATACAATTATTGGTACCTGAGACTAAAGCCATTGAGGCAAGAACTTTTATGTTGCAGGGAATACTGGAACCAGACAACTTCAAAGGAATACCAGAAGCAGTAGAAAATGCAGTAGCTCCCTTGGTTTGGACGAGCAGAACTACGGGACATTCTGGACAAGCTCAGCCCATAAGCATTAACCTAAAACCTGGACCAAAACCAGTAAGGCAGAAAAAAACAACCTTTAAAATTAGAGGTGTCATGGGAATGTAGGGTGTAACTATTCTATCACCATCTCTTAAACCCGGGAGGGGGCAGTTTCCTTATCTCTTCCACACCCATCTTCACCCAGAGACATTATCTTCCGTTAATGGGCCATTGAGTCTGGCTTCGTGACTGATAACATGTTATCATCCCATTGTGAGAGGCTCCACCCAGGAGGAGGAGTCAAGCATTCCTGTCGGGATAAAACCTGGGATTTGGGACCACACAAGCAGCCTTTTTTTTTTAACTGAACCCACAGAGGAAAACCAGGCCCTTTCTACTAGCACTGGACTTCCAGGAGAAAACTGTATCTTTTTCTACTGGACCACTGCTTCAACTGAGCCACCATCTGTCACTCTAAGACTACAGCCACCACCTGACCGGACTGTTGCCAAACACCCTGACTAACAGGGTGTCAGGTCATATTCTGACTGACAGTGTTTTGCTTATATTAGTACATTTTATTATTAACTAGCAAAGAACTGTTATTCCTGCTCCCATATCTTTGCCAGAGAGTCCTTTATTTTCAAAATTATAATAATTTGGAGAGGGAGGGAGGTTTATATTTTCCATTTTAAGGGGGGTTTCTGCCTTCATTGCCCTAACCTGTCTTTCCAAACCAAGACAAGAAACTAGAAGGGGAGTTGAGAGTCTAATAGAGAATTTCAGAGAATTTAGATTATTGATTGAATGTGAATCAGAATATGACACTCTCATTTTGCCAGTTACAAAGCCTGCGACAGACAAAGATAGACTAGTACAAGAATTATGAGCAATCAATCAGTCAAGTAGTTTAGGATAAACATCCTGTTGTAGCCAATCCTTATACCCTGTTAACAACCCTTACAGAATATCATCAATGGTTTACAGTGATAGACTTGAAGGATGCCTTCTTTTGCATACGTCTCAAGAAGCAAAGTCAGAGCATTTTTGCCTTTGAATGGGAAAATCCCCAAACTGGCTGGAAGACTCAGGTTACCTGGACTGTATTACCACAAGGATTTAAAAATAGTCCAACAATTTTTGAGAATAAACTGTCAAAAGAATTAGAGAGCTGGAAGAAAGAGAATCCTGAAGGGTTGGTCCTGCAATATGTTGATGATATCTTACTAGCAACGGAAACTAAGGAAAAGTGCATGGAATTGACTATCAGCCTTCTAAATTTCCCAGGCCAAGCAGGCTACAAAGTATCTCTGGAAAAAGGCTCAAATCATGAGGCAGCAAGTTACCTACCTAGGATTTGAAATAATTCCAGGATGGAGGAAATTNGAACAGACAAAAAAAAAGCCATCTGCCAGGTACCCCAACCTGTGACTGTCCAAGACTTAAGAACATTCTTGGGCATGGCAGTGTGGTGTAGATTGTGGGTCTCAAATTATGGACTTTTAGTTAAACCATTGTATGAACTTTTAAAGGACGCCCCAGAAGGACATTTGATTTGGACTCCTGAGAGTGAATATGCATTCCATAACTTGAAGATGACCCTGATGTCTGCACCTGCCTTAGGGCTTCCAATCTTAACAAACCCTTTGAGATTTTTTGTGCACAAACGACAGCACCTTGACCTTGGAGTTCTGGCTTAGAAGGTAGAAGACTTCAAGAGGCCTGTGGGGTACTTTTAAAAACTAGACAGGGGTAGCTAAGGATGGCCCAGATGCCAGCAGGTTGTAGCAGCAACTGTTCTCCTGTCCTGGTTTAAAGGACAGGTGTCTGCCAAGGAAGGCAGGAACCTCCCTTGGAATGGAAAATGTGACCTCCTTCCCTCCCAAATTATTATAACTCCGAAATTACGAGGTTTTCAGGCAAGGATATAGGAAAAGGAATAACAGTTCTTTACTTATATGTATAGCAAGGCAAACAAACAACTACAATGGCAACAACAGCAAACAAAACCAGAAACCCAATAACAGCTTTTTCTTGGCTGTCAGGCACTTTTTCCCTTTGGTGTAGTTATGGTCACAGCCAGCAGGGGCGCTGGTGGCTCCCGATGGGGCAGGGCAGGTGTAATGATTCCCTCACGTCTGCAGGGGGCACCCTCTCTGCATGTGGGTAATGGTGGGCGAGCCAGTGGGATAGATAGAAAAGGGGGTTCCTTTACAAACCCGCAGGTGTAGTAGGTCTCAGTGCCTCTCTGCATGACGAAATGGGCTGTAGCAGGAACCTTGGAGCGGCAGTTGGAACGGTAGAGGCGGGCACACTCCAGGGTGGCAAACGAAATGTAACAGAAAACTCCGCAGCCTTAGCAGGAGCCGTGGGTGTCAGGCGGACACAGGGTGTTGGGTTAGAGTGTAGCTAAAAAAGCCCGAGGCAGTGGCAGAAAATAGCAGGGCTGGGCAACGGCAGCCAGACTTCTCCGTAGCAGCTGTTGCACGCAGCTAGGGAGACGCGCCCCTCCGAGAAGGGGGAGAGGGTCGGGGTCCATGCTTTTTTCCCCTGAGGCACCTGAGTTGATGGAGAGGGTCCTTTCTAGTCAGATGGGATGTTAATAAGATCCCAGTTCACCAACTACTCTTACGACCAGAGGCTCACTCACAGTAAAGAAGAAATAGTGCCAGGTTGGACTCCGTGTTGGCAGCAAATTCTTCCCGCACTAGCAGCAATTCAACCATTCCCCTCCGATCGCGACAGCGAAAGGAGTCGAGCCCAGCCCCTCACCCCCCAGCCAAAATCTCAGAGTATCTCTGCCCTTCCCAAGAGAATGATCCTCAGCTACGAGAGTGCAGACAACTGCACCCCTTCCTCCTACCTTGGCTACTTTTTTTGTCTTCTAAGTACCGGTCATTAGTGTCTGTTAGAAACAAATGGGACAAAATTTTCTGAGAGAAAGAAAGAAAAAAAAAAGAAAAAATCCTAACCTCCAACATCTCTATCCAAGTGATGCCAAACTGACTTTTGCTTTTATATATTCTTCATATATATTTGTAGCTCTGTAGCCTATTAACGTGTAACTATATAGGTTTGTAGCAAGCATTTTCCTATCCTGTTAGAAAGACAAGACACATTCCTAAGACCCTATCCTAATCTTCTGAGAACCAATGTCAAACCACTCTCCCAAGACACTTTCTCACAAACAAAGTAGAACTAGTAGCAAAAGGGGGGCTTCGGAAGAGGGTTGAACCAAAAGGGGGACTTACCTCATCATCTGTGTTTCTAATTGGGGACTCTTGTCAATTAAGCTAATTTGCTAAACTTATAAAACTGTATTTGCCAAACTTATAAAACTGTATTTGCCCTATGTCACGTGTGCATCTTTGGCATGTATTTCAACATATTGTGCACCTGGGGAGACCCTTCATAAAGGTAAACACATTTTATCACCTAACCATGTCTGGCTCATGATTTTAGGGGCCAAAAAGGCAACAGCTTCTTCGCAACTCCACCAGGACAAGAAGGATTTCTGAATACAGCTTCTCAGACTGAATTAACATCCCACTTCCCCTGTTCTGCCAGCATTTTAAAACGGGGGCTTTTCGCAACAATCCGAGAAACTTTGGGTGTTCCAGAATCTGGCGCAGAAGCAATGGTAACTTACAGGCAATAAAAGGTGCTATTTTGTTGCTAGCATATGTGGTTTTGTATTTGGAAATCTTCTGCAGTTTGTTGGAGTGGGGAAGGGGCCGAGGTAGTCCACAGGGGGAGCTTTCATTAGTTTCCTACGTTCCTTCTCCCCTGATCCCCACAGGCAGTGGTTCGGTCTGGCTGTGACTGAAGCCTTGGCCACTATAATTTCGGGAAGAGACATTGCCTTCAGACTGTAATTGCACAGCTTGGCCTGTGGCCATATGGTGCTGGGGTTAAGCACTGGTCTTTGAATCCCAGGGACCCCAGTTTGGATCCTGGCCAGGACAACTTTTTCTCTCTCGCACACTCTCTTTTCTCAGCAGCTTTTTTCTGTTTGTAAATAGAAACATGGGATTCATATTCTTGAGTGAGGAAGAAATAGAGATCCCCAGAAATTCCCCATTAGATTTAATATTGAAACATCAGCATATTCTAACAGGCAAAAAGACGTCTCTTATCAAGGAAGAACTAGTTCGGCTTTCTATTCACATATGGCCCATGCAGGAATTAGGGAAAGGAAGGATGTGGCCTCCATTCAGCTGCTTAGAAAGCGAATTATTATCAAAATTATTATTCCAACTCTGCCAGGAACAGCATTGGCTAGAGCTTTTGTATGTGGAAGTGTCTTAGAGTGACTTTTGTCTTAGAGTTTATCCTTTGATGGTTTATCCTATATTGTCTGCCCATGCCCAGAAAAAGTGAATTTTATGCCTTTTTATGTCTTTAAACGGAGTCTGAGAAGAGAGAATAGAACAAACCACCCAACCCAGACAACACTGTGTTGTTTTTTTGTACTTCAAGGTTACAGAGAGACAGAGGAGAAGCACTTTTTTTTTCTTTAAGTTAGTTCCTGCGGGCTCTCAGTGCTACTCCTTTCGAGAGACAAAAAACAGAGTTTTCCTTCTTTTTTTCTTCCTCTCTAAGACTTTGGGTTTTTTTCCCTTCTAGACTTAAAGCATCAAAACATCAGAAGTCCACTAAGAAGTGTTTCACCAGTCTGCAGAAAAATTTCCCCAGACGAACGCCTTTCCAACTCTGAGAAGAAAGAAGCCACACTCAAAAAGACTTTGTTTCAAGTTTTTTTCTTCTCTCACAAATAGCAATTTATTTGTCTAACATTATTGTCCTTTTCCTGTGTGTTTTGTTGTTTTATTAAATAAATAGTTGTTTTCCTTTTTGTTTTTTCCCTTTCACTTTCCTCCAGAAACATTTTCTTTCCCAAACCTAGTAAAAAAGAAAAACCTGCTTTCCATCAGAAAATATTTCCTCCTCTAAATTTGTCTCAAACCAAAACAGGAAGTTTTCATGATTTTTTCAAATCCACCAAGCTTACATAAATATAAGAAAGATCAGTTTGTGATGGTTCTAAGAGGGAAGAGAAGAAAGGATAAAAAGGAGGAGTCTCTAGCTAGCCCGATCTGTTAAAAATTCAGACATGGCAGACGTAGACTTGGTGGCACTTGCGTTGAGGGAAAATTCCTTCCCCCTGCTGCCGCCTCCACCCCTGCCATCTCTGTCTGTAGAGGAGGAGGTAAGGGGTGGGAGAAGACTTCCCACTGCCTCCTCCTCCATCCCCTCTAGTGTCCCCACCTCCCTAACCACCCTCTGAACAGGGGGAGGGCTGGGGGAGAACCTCCCATCAAGAGGGTGGGGAGGGAACCTCCCATAGTGACTGCACATATGTAATGTCACATCAAAACAGTGCATGCTGAGGCTTCCATGGAGACTGTATGTGCTCCGGTTTCTATGGAAACTGCACTTGCCTGCACCAGGCCCGTGCCTGCGCAAGGATGGGCACAGGCGATGACACAACTCCCGGAGCCGTTGAAACCGCAGAGCCGGCCAGCGGGGCTGGCTCGCCCCTGCGCTACCACGCAGCTGGCACTAGGGTTAAGAGGGGGTCTCCCAACATCCAGCCGGCTAATGTAACACCCAGTACCAGGGGAAGAGCCCCAATTAAAAGCAAGTCGGATAGCACAGATAGAGGTAGTTCCTCTGAAGAGGAAACTGAGGAAGACTCTGCTGTAACCAGGAGTAAAAGGGGAAAATCAGAACAGGAACCTATAGAAGCACCCAGTCCTGTAGCTAAACATACCGGGTCTAAAACAGAACCAGGAAAGGAAGAACCAGCCATACAAGCCCCTTTGAGGCAGGCAGTTGGTAATCAAGGTCCTGTCTATATTAAGGTTCTTTTTAAGCTGCAACAGTGGAAGGCCTCAATTGGACAGTATAGAGAAAATCCAGAAAAGATGGCTAATTTTGTAGACAAGGCTATTAAGACACAAAACCCAGACTGGAGCCATCTAGATGCAATGATGGACACATTATTAGATGAAAGAGAGATGGTTAGGACTGTTATAACTGTTATAGAGGCCCAAAAAACAGCCCAAACTCTTCAAGGGTCAATTAATATTTTCCCTTTAAATGATCCAGTGTGGGACCCTAATGCATCAAAACAAATGGCTAGGTTAAAACATTATCAGAATTGGGTGGTGTTTGGTATAAGACGTGTTATACCTAAAGCAGTAAATTGGTCCAAATTGTACAAAATAAGACAAGACAGGAATGAAACTCCTATAGACTTCTTCAATATGCTTAAAGAGGTTGCACTAAAATACACAAATATGGACTTCAAGGAACCTGAAGTCCCACCTGGTTTGTTATAGGCCAATCTGCAAGTGACATAAGGAAAAAGCTTCAAAAGATGGATGAGAGGCATGACCTAGGTAAATTGTTTGACACAGCTTGGACCATATGTCAAAATAGGGATTCAAAAGATGGGGATAAATGTCAACAGGGTAAGAGGGGTGATCAGGGAAAGTCATCTAACATGTCGAAAAGGAGCATTCCTCCTCTAAAAAAGATCAATTTGCTTTTTGCAAGAAAAGGGAAAACTGGAAAAAAGAGTACCCAATGTTGACAAAAAGGACACTCCCAGCTTCCAAACTAGCTGTGAATGTGGACTGAGGATGACCAAAGGGCCTATCCCTGGTTGACCCTTTGGCTGTAGCTAAGCTGAAGAAAGATGATGCTGAATTTTTTGTGCATACGGGGGCAACATATTCTGTGTTAAATACTTTAGGAGGGAAACTGAGTCAAGGTACTGTAAATGTGATTGGTGCCACAAGAGTAAGTGAAACAAGGCCTTTCTTCCAACCTTTAAAATTTAGGTTGGGAAAACACTGGGTGACTCACCAATTCCTGTATATGCCAAACTCCCCCAAATCATTCCTGAGTACGAATTTATTGGAGAAATTAGAAGCGGAAATTAAATTTTCTAAAGAACTAGGAGTGAAAATTATAATTCCTGAAACTAAATTTGTCAACGTAGCTGCCCTTTTCATACAGGAGAATTGTGGTGAAATGCCCAAAGAAGTTGAAGATGCTGTCATTCTAATAGTGTGGGCCAGTGATATTCCTGGAAGATCCAAATGAGCTGAGCCTGTGAGTATTGTACTCAAACCAGGGGCCACACTGGTAAGGCAGAAACAATACTCTTTGAAGTTAGAAAGTCATAGAGGATTGGCACCTATAATTGAAAAGTTCCTTAAATTTAGGTTATTAGTGGAATGCGAATCTAGATACAACACACCCATCCTGCTAATAAAGAAAGCTGATGGTCAGAGTTATCGATTGGTGAAAGATTTAAAAGGGGAATTAACAAAATTACAGAGGACATACACCCAGTGATAGCCAATCCCTATACTCTTTTGACCATACTGACAGACGAATTAGGGTGGTTCACTGTTTTAGACCCTAAGGATGCCTTTTCCTGCATTCCTGTGCATAAGAATAGTCAAGAACTTTTTGCATTTGAATGAGAGAACCCTGAAACAGGGAGAAAAAACCAACTTACCTGGACAGTTCTACCTCAGGGTTTCAAGAATAGCCCAACTATATTTGAAAACCAGCTAGCAAAGGAATTGGAAAATTGAAGAAGACAAGAACCAGGAGGAGTTATTCTTCAATGTGTTGATGATATCTTGATTGCAGCTAAAACACAAGATGACTCCATCCAGCTCACTGTAAGTCTGTTGAACTTTTTGGGACAAAGTGAGTATAGAGTCTCGAAAGAGAAGGCACAGGTTGCAATGGGAAAAGTAGTTTATTTGGGGCTAGAAATTTTCAGTGGACATCGACAACTCAGCAGAAAACAGAAGGAAGCCATCTACCATCTTCCAGAGCCCCACACAGTGAGAGAGTTGCAAGCTTTCCTGGGAATGATATGTTGGTGTCGCTTATGGATACTAAATTATGGACTACTGGTAAAACCTCTGTATGGAGCACTTAAAGCAGCCAAAAAGGGAACCATCATGTAGACAGAGAGCACAAGGGCTGCATTTAAACAACTGAAACGTTTCTTGATGTTAGCCCCAGCTCTGGGGCTGCCAGACTTAACTAAGCCTTTTGAACTCTTTACATATGAGTGACTGAATGTTGCTGTGGGGATACTGGCGCAGCACCCTGGAGATCAGTGAGGGGCTGTGGCCTACTTTTCAAAACAGCTAGACAATGTTAGCCAAGGGTGGCATGGATGTTTGAAAACTGTAGCAGCTACTGTCATCCTGACCCAGAAGGCCTGGTAATTCACCCTTGGACAGTACATTGTAGTGTATGTACCCCATGCAGTGATAACTGTACTTGAAAAAAAGGGTGGCCATTGGCTGTCCCTTATCAGAATGCTTAAATATCAATCTGTGTTGTTGGAACAGGATGATCTTATCCTAAAAACATGTCATAAATCCTGCAATAGTTTTGTCATCTACATTGACAACATGCCTGAGCATGACTATTTAAAGACAAAGAGGTCTATTCCAGCAGACCAGACCTCAAGGACATGCCTCTAAAAAATCCAGATTGGGAACTGTATACAAATGGTAGCAACTTCATGAGAGATGGTGAGCAAATGACAGGTTATGCAGTGACAACCATGGACAAGGTAACTGCGGCAAAGTCCTTGCCAGCAGATGTATCACAGAAAGTCAAAATCATTACACTGACGAGAGTTCTAGAACTGAGCGAAGAAAAGAAAGTTAATAAATGGACTGACTCTAAATATGCCTTTAGTGTTCTCCACACCCATGGAGTCATCTGGAAGAAAAGAGGGCTCCTAACTGCTCAAGGTAATGAAATCAAAAATGCTGAACAGATCCTTGCACTCCTGCAGGGTATTTGGAAGCCTACAGAGGTAGCTATTATGCATTGCAGAGGTCATCGAAAAGGGAAAACAACTCCCGAACTGGGAAATTGCTTTGCTGATGAAACAGCAGAAGGGTTTGCAGAAAAAAGCATTCTTGAATTGGTACCAAAAAAAGGAATAGATCTGTCAGGGTCTACCCCAAAATATGATTAGAGGGACCACCAGTTAATTAAGTTCCTTAAGGCTGAAATTAAAGAAAGCAGGTGGGCTGTTACCCCAGTGGGACAGGTTGTAGTCCCACCCCTTCTCCTTCAGGAAATAGCATAGTGAGAGCATGAGAATACCCACTGGGGAACAGAAAATCTTTTGAAACATCTGAGGAAGGTAGTAATAGGAAGAGGCATGACTGATATTGTACAATCTATAACAAGCAAATATGAAATAATCTGTAGAAACAACCCAAACATGAGCAAAAGAGTTGTGTTAGGAATAACAAAGGCAGGGGATCTCCCGGGAGATTATTGGCAGATATATTTTGCTGAGATGCCCCAAAAAGGATACAGGCATGTATTGGTATTGATTGACACCTTCAGTGGATGGCCTGAAGCTTACCCCTGTCATACTAACACAGCAAATGAGGTGGTGAAAGTTTTGCTCAGCCATGTAATTCCAAGGTTTAGGGTTCCTTTGGGGTTGTCATCAGACAGGGAGCCACACTTTGTTGTACCAGTAGCTGGAGAAGTTAGATGGATTCAAGGCATTGCTTGGGATCTGCACACACCCTACAGGCCCCAAGCAAGTGACAAAGTTGAACGCATGAATGGAACCCTTAAAACCCCGATTAGTAAAATCTGTCAAGAAACATCCAGGACATGGGTTCAGGCCTTGCCTGTAGCCTTACTGAGAATCCACATACAACCATAGTGGGGAGACACCATAAGTCCTTATGAAGTATTGTATGGCAGGCCTTATCAGATTCCACATATCCTGGAAAAAATCCTTATGAGGGGGAAAACTGACTTGAAAAGGTATTTAATTGCTTTAAGCTCCACTTTGCAGAAGCTCCAGAGATTCATTGTGTTATCCAGGTTGACAGGACTGGACACACCTGTTCATCTGTTCCAGTCTGGAGATGGGGTCTATGTTAAAGGGTGAGAGTTATCCCTTGCAAGCTAAGTGGAGAGGACTGTTCCAAGTCCTGCTGACTACCCTCACCATAGTCAAGGTCACTGTCAAGGGACCCTGGATTCACTACTCCAGAGTAAAAAGGCTTCTGCTCCTGAAACCACCAAGAAAACAGAGACTGATGACACTGATACAAACCAGGAGGATGTGGTTTGAATTGTTCTTTTTGAGCCTGTTATCTGCACAGTTAGTAACCATGGCTCAGGATTGGCCCCAAGATTTGCATGTGACTTTAGTCCAAAATGTATACAAAATGTAAGAAACAAGTTCCTAGTAAGCCCCTGCATTGCTCAATTAGAATGTTAAAAGAGTCAATCACCGGTTGATTTTCCTATACTTATCTCCCTAACCGTTGTTAATTATACTCCCTTTTTCCTCGGATCTCATCTTCACTGCTCCCTGGAATGGTGCCCAAGACCGAGAAGAGGTAGGCATATGCAAATAAGAGAGATCTCTGGCATCATAGGATCCTTTTGTGGAATAAAAGCCCCTCGGGCAACGAGCCATCACACAATCAGAGGACCTAAAAGACACCCCAAGTTGAGGAAAGGGTAGACACATCTCCTAATCCTGATTTGAGCTGTTTTGCCCTGTCATCCTGACCTACAAGGAACTGAGCTGGTGTGTACCCTGGACTTCAAGCCAAAAATGGAAGTCTTCCGGGGCTTTTATGAGGACGGGATCTGGACATCTGCTGCACTGCACCTTAGCAACAGATTGACACGCCTCCTTCTCCTCTGGGTTGCCAGTGGGAGCTACGACAGTGGGAGTGCATCCTGTCGGGCACCCCTGCCCATGTGATTTATAAAATAAAGAGCTGAATATTAAGAAAGGCTTTAGCCATGTTCATTTCACAAAGCTCTGCATAAGAACAACTGTTGGGTTTGTACTCAATTACCAGCTATGGATGGGAATGGTAACTGGCCACTGATTGGTGTTTTAATGAAAGCAAACCCTTCTGAAAGGTGGGAACAAATCAATTTGGCCTATCTGCCTCCTATACTCCTTAGTGGCCTAATTGATCATGGGAATTATACAGTTCCCTGCACAATCGTAAATGCCACAGGAAAGATCATCCTTCCTCCATAGTGCCGTAAGACTGAATCTGTAGAAAGAGTAAATCCAAAATCTGTGAAAAAGATGGAACAGACATCAAGGAGACTCGTTCTACCACACAGGACAGGGTGGTATTGGATATGTGAATATGAGGCCTGGAAAATTCTGCCCCTAGATAAATATTGGGCCTCTGCCCTTGGGGCTGTAATTCCAAACATAACAATATTTGATCACACTGAGGATCCAAATGGATGGATGAGGAAGATGAAAAGATCCATTCATCCCCTGGTCCAGCGTCCCACACTTTTCCATAGTATATCAGAGCTCTCATTCCTTCTTTGGGAGTAATTGATCTGGAGAGAGCAGTTGTAAAAATCTGTTGGGGGTTAGGAATGTTCCTTTTGTTTCTCTCTCTCAAAGAATTTTCTCCCATGTGATTCTAGGAGACAAAAACAACTGAGTTCTTAAGAGACAAAAGAAGTGGCCACAGCTCAGGGGAGGGGTCCAGCTGGCTACTCTCTTTTTTTACCTGGGGGTTTCTCTCAGAGGGGCAGAGATACCAGGAGAATTTGGCTGGGGAAAAAAAGGGGCTGGGGTAGCTGCTAACTCTCTTGGTCTCGACTTCGGAGGAGGACAGTTGGACCTGCTGCCTGGCAGGGGGGGAATTCGCTGCTGCCGCCAGAACCCAGTCCGGTCCTGCTTCTTCTGCCGTGGAGTGAGCTTTTGCTCATGAGAGCAACCACTAAACTAGGACCTTATTAATACCCTACTTCACTAAAAAAGGACTTTCACCATCTGCTCGGGTGCCTCAGGGAAAACCCCGGGATCCCCAAGCCCCCTCCCCCTCCAAGGGAGCCTCTCTCTCTCAGCCTTGTTCAGGAGCTGGGCGGCCCCTGCCCAGCCCCCACCGTTTTCTCTGCCACTGCTCCAAGGTTTCTTTGCTATGCTGTAACTCGCACGCCCTGCCTGCCAGGACGCCCTGCAGTTCCAGCTACAGCTGCCAAGTTTCTGATACATCTCATCTACCACTCCGGGACTTTGCTCATCCCTGCCTTCCCAGCTTGCTACTCCAAGGTTCCTTCTACAGCTCCCTTTGCTATCCAGAGGGGGCAGCAGGATCGGCTCCCCCTGTGAGTTCATAAAGGAAGCCCTTTCTCCATCCCTTTCTGTTGTCTGCGTCCACCATTACCGCGTGGAGAGAGAGGACAGAAACTTGCCCCACAGCGCCCCCTTCAGCCGAGGGGGAGTCATCACACATGCCCTACCCAGCTGGGAGCCACCCCTGCTGGCTATGACCATAACTACACCAAAAGGGAAAGTCCTTGACAGCCGAGAGAAGGCTGTTACTGGGTTTCTGGTTTTGTTTGCTGCTGCTGCCATTGTGGTTGTTTGTTTGTCTTGTTCTACATACTAGTAAAGAACTGTTATTCCTTTTCCCATATCTTTGCCTGAAAGCCTCTTAATTTCAAAATTATAATAATTTAGAGGGGGGGGGTCATATTTTCCATTCCAAGGGGAGGTCTTGCCTTCCTTAGCAGACACCTGTCTTTCAAACAGAGAAAACATCTCAGCTGTTATTGAGCATATTGAACGGCAGACTTCAGAGACAATTTCAGCCTTACAAGAAGAAATCCATGATTTTATCTTGTGTGGTTTTGCAAAATGGAAAGACTTTCAATTTCCTACTAGGTGCCCAAGGAGGTATGTGTGCCGTCATTAACACTAGTTGTTCTTATGTGGACCAGAGTGGAAGAAATGAGAAGGATTTGGTTGAAATTTGGAAGCAAACTTAAATTTTACATGAGGGAGTTTTCAAAAAAAACCGCTTTGACTATATCTTCCACACACTCACTTTATGGTTAACAAACTGGGCCTGGATAAAAGAACTTTTCATAGACGCTTTCTCATAAACAAAGTAGAGCTAGTAGCAAAAGGGGGGCTTCGGAAGAGGGTTGAACCAAAAGGGGGACTTACCTCATCATCTGTGTTTCTAATTGGGGACTCTTGTCAATTAAGCTAATTTGCTAAACTTATAAAACTGTACTTGCCCTATGTCATGTGTGCATCTTTGGTGCATTTTCGGTGTGTATTTCGGCACTTTGTGGACCTCGGAGGACCCTTCATAACAGTAAACGCATTTCATTACTTAACCGTGTGTGGTTCATGATTTTAGGGGCCAAAAAGTCAACACAAGAGACGAGGAAATTAACTTTGATACAAAAGATAATAGCATATATTCTGTGCTCTGTAACCACCATATTAGGACAAAAAGGGGGGCATTGGCTTTCCCCAAGCTGTATGCTGAAATATCAGACTGTTTTAATGGAGTGAGAAGATGTGGAGTTGAAGGTAACCACAGTGGTAAATCCAGTCCAATTCCTGAAGAGCCCAATGCAAGGGGATGAATAGCTAACCTGGGAGAGAAACGCAGCCTGCCGCTGTTTGGAAATCACGCCTAGCTACCATGGGAGACACACAGACTCATCACAGCTTGCAGTACACATGCTCCGTCTTCCGAGCTGACACTGACAGCTCCCTGGGGTTCTTGCGATAATGCCGTCCCCATCTTCTATTTCTCTCTCTGTCTCTCTCTTTCCCTCTGCTCTCTTTGCTATTTCCCTTTGGTAGGAACACTTGTGGTGATGACTCCTTAGTGGATCGTAGAGAGATCCCAGGAAAAAGCTGAAGAAAGCAATTCCTTTTTTTAACTTATCGCAAAATGTAACACTTACTCCATTTCTAAAAGGGAACTTCTGTAGGTTCCCAGGAGAAGAATGTAAATAATGAAAGATGTTTTGGTAAAGTGCTCTCCTTGACCAATGAAAGAGTTTTGTCTTTGTTTTCATATTTGTGAGACTGTGCTGGAGACACACACAGTCACACACAGAGACGATCTCCCAGCTAACATGGCTGGAGGGAGAAAAGGTTTGATCCCTGTTCTTGAT
>VZRF01009738.1:0-49013 GCA_013396875.1 Vireo altiloquus
TAAGGCATCATAGGAACAGAACCACAACAATCTTCTTTGTGCTGCAGCAAATCCTTGTCACAGGCAAGCAGAATCATGTAAGAAAAATATTGCACCTAAGTAATGAAGATCTTTATACATCAGAATTTCCACCTTCTCCTTCTACATGAGTAGTAAAACACATGAGGCTGTTAATAACATCAGTGATGTTCTTACATCCAACTTACATCCAACTCTTCTTTTAAGCTAGAGGCCTTGGAGGCTGTCGACCCTGCTCAGTGATAGAAAAGATTGCAATGAAGTGAAACTAAACTCAAAATGTCACTGCCTCCTTGGCCAGAGAAGCATGTATCCTGGCTGCCAAAAATAAATAAACCAGAAATATCTGAGTTAGATAAAATTGCCAATGCTGTGTGAGGAAAAAAAATGACTTGCACACAACTAGTAATCAATTGACTCTAATGTTCAATCCCCTAAGATTTATGACTCAGCTTAAAATTAGATTTAGAAAGTTTCTGTTGAAAGAAAATTGGGCCATTACATCACTTTACTTCTTGCTTAATGATTTGTAAGGAAAGGAGTAGACAGGTGATCAAAATTTTAAAATCCTTCCCTCTACCAATTATTGTTTTCAAACTAGATTTACTTTTGGTGATTATTAAACAAGGCTTTTGATTTATGGAAGTTTTGTTTCAGATGCTAACAGCTGTTTGAAGGTAGTAGTAGTAGCTGATGTGAACCTGAACAAAACAACATCATGTGGAAATTATAGATGCATATTGTCTCAGTCAAAGGGAAAAATATAACTTCTGAAAGCATACAGTTGCAAAAGAGGTAATGGGATGAAATCAAATTATACACTTCAAAACAAAAATAGAACCTTCAGTATTTCTTATTCCATTATTGTCTCTTTTGTTAAGACATCTAACAGTTTACTAAATTCACAGGGGTTTCCAATCAAAGATTACTCCTTACTCTGAACTCCTGATATAGATACCAGGCACTTTTTGCATGAAGACTGAGAATGGACTTGAGCAGAAACACAAGAATTCTGCATTTCTCCCAAAATTCTTCCGGTCATATTCATCTTAGCAGGAAAAAAAAGAAAAGAAATCCCTGAAGAAAGAGGTAGCTTCTGATAATTCAGATATTTCTCTCCACATTCCTTTGTAAAATATTCTTGTGGCTTTTTGGTATCATTTCAAAAAGCCAAGTGGTTAAAACTGTCCTTATTTCCCTAGAAAGATGAGCAGCTATTGAATGCAAGTTGAAGGACAAACAGGCATGTTTGAAGCCTGTCACATACTGTAATTCTGCCTTTGGGGATTTCTTAGCAATATTTCTTTGATCAGTTTGACAGGATTATTCTGAGAAATCCTACTCCAGGTATTTTTCCTGAGACAAGAATTTTGTGTTTGCTTGCATGCCATTTTGCTTACGATTCTCTGCATTTAAAGCCCTTTTAGCCTTATACTGAGTTTTAGAAAGGATCTACACATTTTTCATTGATGCTTCTCCGATTTAAATTTCAGTTACAGTTTTTTTTTGCTTGTGTCCTGGGTCACAGACCAGAACATGCTAAACCTGAGATCCTCCATCAGGAAGATCTTGACTGAAGGTCGTGACTTTCAGAATATGGGCTCTGCCTAGGGTGAACTGGAGAAAAGGAAAAGAAAATTATTAGTGAGTTCTTGTATCATAGTTGACACTGGTAACTGCATCACCCTTTGGAATTCCAAATTTTAGTGTATGTGAAGTATTTTAGATGTTACTTTTATTTTCTTTCGTCTTAACATATTCAGAGAGTGCTGCAGCTACAGCTAGAAACTGAAATGTGTTAGTGTTAAATGGCAGTAGTGCTAATTTTCCTTTTTTTTCTTTAGTCATTTTTTGCTAAATCTTGACTTTAATATTATATGTGAACTTTGTTTATTTCATAAACATTGCAACTTGCAAACATGCAAAAACAAAACAAAAAAGATTAAAAATTATTTCAAATGCATACTTCTCATGTTTCTATAAATTAAAATCTTTTTTTTTAATGTTTTAATATGATTTAAGGACAGCTGAAACATGTTTAAAGACAGCTTATTGGCTTTTTTTAATCCAGTCTTACTTACCATTATTGGGAAGCTTATCTGAATTATGGCGAATACAACTGCTATTTGTGATTAACTATAATCCCAGAATTAAACAGATACTGAAAATATACAGGAAAAACACCTGATTATTTAATTTTTGTCTTCAAAGTTTGTTTATTTTATGTCAGTATACAATATTAACTTTATACGTGAAGCAATTAATATAGAATAACTGGACTTTTTTCCTCACAGATTGATTTACAATTGTATTCTTGCAACTATTTCAGATATGCTACATTTTGTTTCACAGATATTTCTTGCATAGTACTTGTCTAGTCAGAATTGCAATGATCTGAAAAACAGAGTCTGGACTCTTCTGTGAATGAAATATAGGAATGAAAACTATTCATAACTGAGTAAAGTTTATCTTAAATATTGACCATCTTGATTTACTTATGACTCGAAATGAAAGACTATAAAACCAGCAAGTGCAGCAACTTCTATTTATAGTTACAAACTGAAGTCACAAATCAGTATTTTCTATCATGGATGAAGACTGTTGTTTAGATTTATATGTAAATAATTAAGAGCTAAAAAAGCTTCATTTAGTTGCTATGCCCTTTCTGAATATAGATGATTCTCAACAGTATTTAAAACAGATTTTGCCTTTGTACTTTTTCCTGCAGGATGTTTTGAGTCTTATAATCTGATGTCGGGGGTGTGGAATGTCAGCGGGTGTGGAATGTCAGCGGGTGTGGAATGACGCTGCTGAGTTTGTACTGTCCTCTGTTAAGTGCACCCTCCTGGAACAGCCTCGACTTTTTGGGTTGCAAGTGACCCAGCAGAGCAGTGAGGCTGTGTAGAAGAGATACAAGAAGCTTTGAGACAAGAGTGGTGCAGAAGGAGTAAATAAAAGTTCTGGCAATTGCTAAAAAGCTATTTCAAAATGATCAGTGTGCAAAAATTTCTAAGTACATCAGTAATAGAGAGGAAAAGAAATCAAGGACCGCTCTGGGTTCCTTTTTGTTTGACCTTCCTCTCAAGGTGAGAGCTCCTGTTACTGCTGAATTCTGGACCAGCACCAGTGATCAGAGAGCTGTTGTTGTTACTATTTCAGTAATGACTGCAGTTGCACTTAGGTATTTTCAAAATACATTCTTCTGTCTCTCTGTCATTCTACAGAAGATGCAGCAGAAGTAATTTTTTGGTGGTTTTTTGTTTTGCTATTTTATTAATTAATAAAATCTCACAACTCCTGTAGAGAAAACTGGGTTTTATTCTGTCTGTACAACCATTTCACACTGATTTTTTGTATCCTTTTTCTTTTAACATGAATCAGTCAGTGGGCAGCTTTGGGAGCTAAGGCATTGATCACATTCTCTATTTTGTAGAATACATTTATTTTGTACCCAGGAAAATTTATATTTTACTGTGTAGCAGCTGAAGAGTGGCAAGCTTTTAATTTAGTTCCTATCTCCCACTTTGCTTCACTGACCACAAAAGGCTCAGATTTTTAATTTAGACATCCACGTGAATACTTGACTAGGTGCTTAATTAGCATTATTTTATTTTTGCAACCCCATAAAATAATGTAATTTTTACTCCATGTTTTATATGTAGAACTGAGAGAGTGAAAGATTAAGTCAAAACTACCTAATCATTTTGTGTCTCCCTGGAAAAATGTTTTTGCAACTTACTTGTCTAGCATCACGTGGGAACTATCACAAAGAGAATTCGGCACCTGTGACGTAGGGCTCACCCTCTGTGTTACCTTCCTGGAAGATGGCCATGCCCATCTGGCAATCCACAGGCTTGGACACTGTGCACACTTCATTCTCTCATGCTAACAAAGAAGCTGTCTTAAAGATACCAGTCTTATTCATTATGAAACATCAAGTTGCCCCCAGAGTGAGTCCTGCAATGTCTAGGAGTTAAAATCTGTTTAGTTTATTTAAGACTGAGAGCAAGGTAATGATTACTCCCTATTGTGTTAAGAAGCTTTTACTAATAATGCAGTCAGTTGATCTTAACAACAAAGATGGAATGTTATTCAGTGGTGGGAAGGTTGTATTTTCTCAATTTAAATCAGAATGTAAATGCTAGATATTAAATCTTGGGAACAAACTGCCAAAGGCTAGGATAGAAAAATTTGCAAAATTTTCCAAATCAAGATCATGTGTTTTTCTTCTTGAATTTAGATATGGTTAAATATGAAAACAAAACAAAACAAAACAAAAAAACAACAACAAACCAAAAACCACACCCTAAAATCTCAAGGTATTTCAGCCTCAGTTATTCAGTGTATCAGGATGAATAATCACAATTTTCACTCTGAGAATTGTATGAATCTCTGGGGAATAAATAGCAGGTAATTATGTAACTAAATCTATACCATAATGATATTCAGGAATTCATTAAGACCCTGCAGGAAATATTACTTGACTTTACAACCCTAATGGTATTTAATATTTTTTGTGTATAACTTAGGTTTAAAAACTTTTAGAATATTCCCATTTTATGTCAAGTGGAACAAGATCTATATGGTTCAGCATAGGGGTTGAAATATCTTCATTATGCAGGCCTGAAAATAATCTACTAGATTTGTGAATATCTGTTTTAGAAATTTTTCGTGTTATGTTTGGTGCCTTCACCAAAAGGGAAGAATGTCTTTGCCAGTGAAATATTTCACACACCTCTGGAATATTCAATTTCAGGATGTGGAGAAATGTGATACTGTTAGTGCCTTTACTGTGATGCTATCTGTGATGTCCCATAAAGTAAAATTTCACAGTATCCATACATCTGTGTCTCCTTGTTTATGAGTCTAAAGGTAAGGGGAATAGGGTTATTAACTGGAGTTCTGGGGAAAAGAAAAACAAACAAAACCCTCCAGTCTGTACACATGTGCATTGTCAGATGTCCTACCTCAAATATTCCAATAATACAAGGTCAACAAATTGTTGCTGTCCAGTCCTGGAAAGAAGTCAGTCTCCCTAGCAAAATTCTGTTAATTTGGTAATATTTCTATGAGTAAATAAAGTATGAGCAATTGTATGTAAAAGTATGAGAAAAGAAATTAATTCTTGGGTTTGGGGTATATGAGTGCGATGAAGAGGTTGTTCTTTGTTTGTTAAGGATTTTGGCTTTAGACTTCATTACTCAAAGTAAATTAAAGGAAACAAATATCCTACAACAGTGCCAGATGATAAAAGTGTGTTTCACTTACATCCAATTACTGAGTCACATTCTGGAAGCAGTAGTTGTGAGGGTGTGGGGAGTTTTGGTTTGTGTTTGCTTTTGTATGGCAGTTTCATTTGTTCCTTTTTTAAAAGAAAAACTGCAAACATCAATACATTAAATTAACACTCACACATTTGATAATGACACTCATATTTGTAATTTTTCTTTCAAGTATCTGAAATTATGCCCAGGTATCATAACTTGCTCTTCAATTCTGTCTTTAAATTTTACAAATATTTTCTAGGAAACATACAGAACTGAAATCCCTATGAGTTATCTGTGAATTAAAAAAAGACAGTATTCCTTAAAATTTTTTTGAAACTTACAGATTCCATGAGGTTCTTGTTAAAATAACAAAAAAATCAAAGTTCTCGTAGAGGAGATTGAGTTCTTTTTAAGTAAAGCAGTAGTTATTAGGCTATAAAATGTTACCATATTTTGTTATAAAGATCAATAATGTTATGTTGCTAAATCATTTAGCTTTGTTTGGAAATATGAAAGGGTAAAAGGCAGCAAATTAGCTTTTGGCTTTAGTCTTTGCATGTAATGATAATTCCATGGTATTATTCATTAAATTATGATGCACACATGGTTAGAATATGTTTTCAGAATACAAAGACCGAATTTGAACCTGAAAGTAAACTTCCTAGGAATCAGTATATGAGGGTGTAAGGCAAACAAAAAGATGGATCTGATTAAAAAATGTTAGGAAGCATTTTGAGCATAGAACAAAAAAGTGTACTCAGTTTTAGTAAAAGCCTGCTAGTAGATGTTCCTTACTTTGCGTATGTGAGTAGTTTTCCAGAAATTTTTAATACTACACACAGAACATAGAGGGGTTTATATATATACATAAAACAGAGAAATGTGTCTGAGGGAAGTATATGGAAAACCACTGAAATTAGAATTTACTGCTAGCCCTGATAATAGAATCAAGTTCCTATAAGCACAGCATCATCAGCACTATAATGTTTAGTTGATCCATTTGTTAATCCTGAGCTCTTAGGAGATCTGGTCATTCTAAAACCACAAATCTCAAAGATTAGATTCATCACCTGCTGAGTCATTTGAGGATTTCATAATTTGTGATAAGGGAAATACCTGCTATAGCTTTTAATTATTTTCAAATACATTTTTTTTCCTATTCAGATGCATTTCTGTGTGAGGTGATTATGTAGGATGCTGTAGAAATGCTGTTTTCCTTTGAACGTTGCTGTTTCCTTTGTTTTCAGGGAAATCTCTTTGTATGCAAACGGTAGTGTTACTGATTGCACTGTTCAAGAGAATGAAGAAATATTCCTTCACATAGAAGATTACTGCTTCCTATCACCTATTTTTACTCCACACAGTGCCACCACATGAAATTACAGCAACATGTCAAAACCGAGCTGAAACGGAGATAACACACATCTGTTGCTTTCTGATGCATTCTTTTTTTTTTTCTCTTTATTTGCTATTATTCTTTTCTTCTGCAACCTGCTTTTCTTACCCTGTTTCTTTTATCTTTCTTCCCCCTTCTCCCTGAAGTTAATCTTATAACTCCTTTACCCAATCCTCTTATTCTTGCTGTTTGAGTTTGCACAACACAGTTGGGCTGGGTTTTCATAGGAATTGAGCAAAGAAACCTTTCACCAGCAAAGAGGAATAGGTTCAGGTTTTGTCTTTTTTTTAAATGTCCATGTGGTAAAGTAGGAATACATTTTTGACACATCTTTTCTTCTTTGAAATCTGCTGTGGATTTCAGTCATCTTGTGCAGAACCAGTACGTGATGTGAATTTTTCCAGGGCCCCTGGATTTGAACTGCCCTACAGTGCCGAGCACCATCCCACTGCACTGCTGGCCAAGACCTTCCAGCATGCACCCACCCTGCTCTGCTCCTTGATGGTGCAGAGTCTTGAGAACTCAGGTGAAAAACGATTTCTAGATTTTCTTTGCTGTACAGGCTGGCAGCAAACATCTCGCTTTTGTACTCCTTCTGGTTTTTGAAAAAATTATTTGGTTTGGAATTTGGGAGATTTTCTATAATAAATTATATTTATTATAGAAATAAATATAAAATAAAAATAAAAATTTAAAGGTTTAGTCAGCTTCATGCTTAACTAGCCTTGGAGTCCCAAATTAAAACCCAGTTATAGTTCCTAAAGACATATTCTGCCCGCTTGTGGATGTTTCTGTGTTTTATGATATGATACTTCTCTTTCCGATTTCTGCCATTTATAGGGCTAGAGTACCACGAAACAGAGACTCTGTAGTGTTTTCATATTGCAGTGCCAAAATAAAGCTTGAAGCATAGAAGTTTTTTCAGAAATTCAGACATAAATTATTCCTTTCTTTGCTAATAAAGCAAGATATAACTATCAAGAGTATAACAGTAAGTATAAAATTAAAGTAATGAAGAAAAAAAGTACTAATAATTAAAGAAAGTTATGAAAAAAAAATAGTGGTTCCTCTTAGAGGAAAAGATATATCCTACTATTCCATGAATTGCTCTATTTTTACATCATCCTAGAGTCTACACTGAAGTAATTTTAGTACTTGTCTCTGAATAGATCATTAATTTGGATGGAGAATTCTTCACCTGAATTAAGTCAGGTGAAGAATTAATTTTCCCCTTAACTGAGTTAGGTTCTCTGGTATATATGTGATGATAATTTTCAGTGAAGTACAGGGTTTTTCTCTGCTTCATAGAGAGCTAAGAAATTACAAACATCTTTTTGTTTATTTGGTTGAGGATCTAACCACCATTCTTTCTCCATTTTACTCTTTGATTAAAGTGTGAGAACTTCCACTACTCTTTGATTAAAGTGTGAGAACTTCCACTGTTATTCACTGAATAACATTTCAGGCATTTCTGTGCCTCATTATTTCAGAGATAAACTTTTTAATGCTGAGAATTTCTTTTTAATCCTTTATTGTAAAATGCATTTTCCCAGAAGGAGATTTTGTAATGTACTTTCTTTATCCATACAACTGAGTACTGTAAAAATGTTTCAAACTGTCCTATTACAGAAAACTAAAACCATTTTGGCCAGTTTTACTTAGATGCTACTGTTAAACTGCATGTTACTTCATTACAATACTTATATGAATTTATAATTTAGCTCTAGCATTTTTAATTATTGATTAGAATATAGTTGGTTTTTTTGTGAAAAAAATTTGAGTCTGAATCCTCATTTTCCATAGCTTTCCTTCCAAATTTCCCAAACCCTTACCTTCACTTTTCTCCAGGTTCTTTAGCTATGCAAAGAGAATTATACTGAGAGTCTCTATGGTGTCCCTATGTACAGTGGGGTGGTGGAAGCATATTGGTAAAGCCAAAGGGTAATTGAAAGATCACACAACAATTTTTGCTGCAACTTCTGCTGAATGATTATTTATTTTTTTATTTTTAAACTTTTTTAGTTGCCTGTTAAAAGAAGTCATCTGTCCTATAAACCTGCCCTGTTAAATTTTGAAAATTATCTGGAGCTACACAGAGTTTGTTCTTAAGGAGCGACAAAATTCATCTTGGTGAATACTTTTGAAAACTCCATTCATAATGTTCAAAGAACTGTTTAGAAAGGATTTGGGGACATATTTTTTTACCTTTCTTCATTTTTATTATGCTGCTGTCCTGTGGAGCACTGCCTTTGAGAAAGGTGGTTGTTGCTTATGACATTCTCAGTTTTTTCATTGCAATGTGGGCTGAAATATGAAGCAGTTTACAGAAGTCAGTATGCAATCCAAGAAGAGAAATGATTTATAGAACAGAGAATTTTGGAGTTGGGCTCATGAGGCAATATTTTACAGACAAGTGAGGCATTTTGATCATTTTTCCAGTTTGGGTTAAAGGAAAAGCATGACATCGGCAAATAATATTTAAGTGATTTAATGAGATTAATAGTCTGAAAAACTTGTTTAATTTATATAGGTATTTCCACCTTTTTCTGAAAATAATAGTTTTGAAAGGAGGTTTCTTACTGTAAATTTCTATATTTTATTTATTTTTTATCCAGGGCCTCACTCCCTGTTTAAAAAAGCTCTTTTTAGAGATGTGAGTCTAAATTATACTTTTAAATCTTATTGGCCAGAAAAGGAGATTTTACAGCAATTGTGCATCATTTTTAAGCTTCTGTAAATTGATTTTTCAGTCTTGCAATAATGGATTTTGGCCTGATATTTGCATTATCGGCAAAACTTGTATTACTGTTCCCCATTTATTTAAATGATGGCTGTGTTTAAAAGATACTGTTTTGCTGGAGACTAAATGGAATGTGTTTTATTAATCTGGGTCTGCCTTATTGTCTATTGTTTATGCGTTTATGCATTCAGCAGAGGTTACTGATTCGTGTAGCAATAGGGACCCTTGAAATGCCAAGTACCTGCTGGGATCAGCTCTCTTTCTGACAAAGGACTGGTAAAGCACAAGTCAGGGCACAAAGTTCAGAGAGCTATCGAAAATAATTTTGATTTTGAGAATCATTTTCATCAATAATTTCATTAAATTATGTAGAAAATATCATCCCTATATTCAGTTTTCTTTGACCAGAACACTTTTAGGAAATTAAAAAAAAAAAATAAACCCAAACCAAAGCTACCAGCAAACCTCTATATTTCATAGGGTTTTGATAAGATTATGCCAAGCATCATAAAATTAAGACATTCCCAAATGAAATTTGGTCTTGAAGTATTACCTTGCGTACTCACTAAAGTATGCATTTTTAAAGGAATCAGAATTTCTATACCCTCCACGAAGTTCTGTGATTCTTAAAAGATTAAGAAAAAAGGGAGCTGCTTGCTCAGTAGGATGTTTTTGTCATTGTTCAGTGTACACTTTCCTCTGTCTTCAGCTGAGAAGAGAGAACTGTTCACTTCCTCATGCCACTCGAAAATATAGGTACTTCAAAGACACTAATTAATGTCTCTTACTAACTTATCTGTGAAGTGAGGAGTGCCATCATCATCATTTAGCACATCAGTAGCTGCAGCACAGAAAAATTAAGGAGAATGTAACTGTAAACATGTTATAATTTTGTGAATCCACCAAAGAAGGGATCCTGTGAGTCTTCCTTACATCTACGACCACCTGGGTCTACTATGCATGGTACAAAATAATTATTCCTCTAAGGTATATTTTCTGAGTAAGCAGTGTCTGAGCATGTAAATAGCTACTCCTATAACTGTAAACAAAAAAACAACTTAAATATTATCTCTTTCAATATTTCAGTGACTATAGTTTGCAATAGTAGTCCTTATTCTTTGGGGTTTTGTTCCATGATTGGTATTTATTATAGGATTTTATATGTATTAATCAGATGCCAACTGTGCAGACACTAAAACTGATTTTTTTCTTTTTCTTCTTTCCCTTAGGCATTTCCTGGAAATACAAACTCTGACAGCGTGGTCCGGCATGATTTACAACACCCAGTTATTGCTCGCTATGTAAGGATAGTTCCTTTGGACTGGAATGGAGAGGGCCAAATCGGGTTAAGAATTGAAGTCTACGGTTGCTCCTACTGTAAGTTTTTCCATTATGATCCTTTTTTTCCCCCCTCTAAATAAAAACTCACTTTGGATTTTGGATTAGATCCAGATCTCGAAGACTTTTACTTTAGTTTCAGGAATGCTATTTGCGTTACCAAGGCTTCGTGAAATATTTGTTGGAAATTTAATACGAGTTGATAGTTTCTCCTTCTCTGGAAGATGCAACATTGGAATTTGCAATAGTGCTTTGAAGTTACTCCTTTTCATCTTCATGGTTTCTGTCGTAGAAGGCTTTGGCTACTGTTTAAGCTTGATTGAGACGTTTGAGGAAAAGATCTTATTCAAACAAATGTCACATTGGGTCTTGAGGGATAAAACGGAAACAAGACGTAATTTATTGCCTGGTACTAGAGATAAAATCAAAGCAATAAACAAGAATTCTATCAGAATAGCTCAGATTGCCTAAATATGTGGCGTGTTTTTCTGAGATATTTCCTTAAGTATTTGAATGTGACTTTAGAATTTCTTCTGAAATCTGGGTAAGCAGTGATACAAGTGCTTCTGTAGTTTAGAGCAGAACTGATAATGCTTTAAGAAAAGTGAACTTAGTTTCTAATGCCCTTCCTTCAATTCAATCCAGCCACTGCTTAACTCTTCAAACCTGCAAAACTGAGTTTATGATATCCTATTTTTGTGTACTTTTTAGGCAATATCCTGGATTTTTTGCTATTTTAGCTGGTAGATGTTATTTGAGATTTGTCTTTTATTAATCAGAATTTAGAATAAAGTGAGGAAGACTCATTATTGACTTCATTGGATGACATAAGACACATTGGAGCCCTTGGCCATTCTAAGTAGCAAAAAAATAAAACCTGTGAATTCAGTTGGGCTTTTTGATTTGATTAGATAATCAAAAGACTACATACTTTCATTCAATACCAATATAACCATTTTAATATTATTTTTCTTATTTCCATATAATGAATTTTTTAAAAATCACAGAGAATTTCCCAACAACAGCTGCAAGAATTTAATTGAGAAATCAAATCAAACTTGCTGTGGTGTTGATGCTGTGGTGTTGGTGCTGCTCTGCTGGGAGTTGTATATCTAACACATGGTTGTTAGATATATTTGCAAAAATACCAGAGCGGGACCTGTTGTAATAAGACAAAGCACAGTGGTTTTAAACTAGTAGGGGGTCAATTTAGATGAGATATAAAGAAGACATTTATTACAATGAGGGTGGTAGAACACAGTAATAATTTACCCACAGAGGTGGTGGACGCTCCATCCTTGGAAACATTCAAAGTCAGGTTGGTTGGGGTTCTGACCAACCTTATCTAGTTGAAGATGTCTCTGATCATTGCAGAGGGATTGGACTAGATGGCCCTTAAAGGTCCCTTTCAACCCAAACTATTCCACGTTTCTATGATATCTATTACCTGAGGACCTGTGGGTTACGCTGAAGTTGATTCTTACCCAAAGAGAAATTGAGCCTCTGCAGTTTTAGGTACAACTCTGATTATTCAGTACACGACTGTTAATAAACAAGTGTTTTCTATCACACTGCTAAAATGTTTTACCTGCTGTTTTAAGTATACCAAACACTACAGCATGGCTAATTTTCCAGCATAAAAAATACTTGCTTCTAAGTATACCTCCTTGCTTGTACGTCAAATGAAAATTCAGGGGTTTGATACAAGAAACCAGCATCTAGTTTAGTGTCAAATATAACTCTCTTTAACAGAAGAAAAATGTAGCAGAATCAAACAATAAACCCCATGATATTTGCTGCAATATTTACACATAAAAATGGTTTTGAAGGAAAGAATAGACAAAATACTGTAGGTACACAACAAGATAATTTTAGAGGCTTCAAGTAAATGCGAGAAAAAGTACAACACAGCTTGCTGATAAAATTATTTTAGTTGTTTGATGAAAAGTTGCTTGCTTTCTGAACTTATGGAGGAGAATCAAAAGCATCTGCCAAGGACACAATGTATGGAATCATAAAAATACTGATAAAAATGTGTCTTCACAGAAGAACTAAGGTGGCCCTATGTAATTTCATAATTTTACTGAGAAAGTGTTACTGGTCTGTTTGCATTAGAAGTGATTTCAGTAATCATTGGAGACTTTTTTAATGTAAGACTAAAAATAATACATTATGGTTTTATGTGAATAGGAACTTTTCTTTCAACAACTCTCCTACAATGCAGTGTGTTTTTTACATGCAGGAATTGGACTGCTCCCAAAATGGTATCAGTAGAGAGCAGCAGAGCAGTTGAGAAGAAAAACTAAAAAATCCCTGTGTAAAGAGAGAGGAAGGCAGCCCTTTGGTATGAGCACTGTAACCAGGGAGTACTGTTTACAAATTCCCAGCTTGTCTTCAAATGAATTATTTGGAGCTAGGTGTAAATGCTACACCTTTCCATGTAGATGTGTCCTTTGGCAGAGGCCAAGTTTTTAACCTTATGATTAGAAGTGCATATATTTGCATGTAAATATAAGCACTGCCATTAGCCAGTGTGATTTGCAGATTAATCCTGCTGTCATTTAAGGAACTACCCATTTAGATAATCACCAGTTTTAAAAGCCTGATTAAAAGACAGGCTTCTAGTCAAATCTGCCCCAATTTTTGGAGCTATTACCCAAATAAAAGGCTGCCCAATATATCACCATTTTAATTTTCCTTGTAGTTAATAGATTAATGTATTCTTTTTTTTAGATGTCTTCAGATACAAAAATCAGGTTTTCTCACACTGCTTACAAGGTTTAATTGGGAAGCCATACACAGTGACTGTAAAAACTTTTTCCTTGCACATTGCTGCAACCTAGTGATTAGCCTCAGACCTTTAAGAAAAATGCTTTCTCATATTGAACTGCTTATTTAAACATCAGGTCACTAATTGCCTTATTTCTGGTTCCTGTTTTGTTTGTATATGCATATAAGATACACATTTAACTTTTTTGTACAAGGGGTGAAATCCATGTCCTTCCTTGACCAGCAAATCAAGTTTAGAAAGATATGTGTTTTCCAGAGAGCAATTAGAGTTCACATCTGTACCCTGGAGAAGTTAATGACATTACCAAATCCTCTTCTTTTAGTTTTGGTTTGCTTAAAATTTAAAATCTATTCTGTCTTTTAAATTTTATTTCTGTATTTTGTGTAGATGAAATCTGTGGTGTTGTCTTCTAGCAAAAGAGTTCACAGAAGTTACCAAAACAGAATTAGGGCCTTGCTCTACAAGATTCAGAGTGAAATTTGGTTTTTTTCATTTTCTATAGTGCAATACTGACTAAATCTTATTTTTTAAAAGAAGAATTAAAATTGGGTAAGGAACTTTCTTAATAATTATATTAATGAAATTGCATGAGCAAAATAAGCTTGAAAAATCGCAACAAATAGACTATTATATAACATTAAAAACCACTTTTTAGTCAATGGGACTTTTAGCTTTTATTTTAAAATTATGTATTTCATAAACCATAAAGGGAAAAGGGTCTTTACACTTGCTTTTTGATATATGATGTCACTTCAAGTCGTAACGAAGAAAGCAATATAACCAAAGTCAAAATAGTCACTGAAATCAGTTAAATGAAAACTGATGGCCGAATTTTATTCATTCTCTTTTGGAGAGAGAGAGAACAATGGCACATGACGTGGCTCTTCCACCATGTTCATTTTTATGAGTTTTTGAGATGGGCAGCAAGACATGGCACCTGGAGGCCATGAAAACTACAATATAGTACTTTTACTCCTGATTCATGAAGATAATAACGAGCTCCTGTAGGATCATTGCCATATGAATAGTTCCCTTAATCTCCATCCTGTAGCAGAAGAATGCCTACAAAAAAGAAGGCAATATGCACATCACTGCACAGGCTTTTGCTTTGCTTTTCAAGGTAACTGCAGGAGACCTTCTGGGTCATGAAATCCTATGAGTAGAAAAGACTCATGATACCTTTATTCACAGAAGAGTTTTCATATGGGTGTGCTGATTTTCTGGATCTAAACAGTACATCTTTATTTTTTTTATGCAATTGCACATCTGATGGTAAGAATTTTCAAATTCCAGATGACTCACTTCTGAATTGTAGGATATACTTGAAAAAAAACAAACAACACTTGGAAATGGCAGAAAGCCATGCAAATACTCAATATACTCAAGGCAAGTAAGTGGCAGGAAAAATTATAAAGCTCCATAAATGTCTGCAAGCTGAGCTGTTTACATTGGCAAGTGTTACTGTTTCAGTTTTCTGATTGGTGATGGATTTCTTTTTTTTTTTTTTTTGAGAGGAGGGAAAAGAAGGAAAAATAACAACAGTCGTGTCGGTTATTTATAAAATAACGAATATTTGTATGGTGAGCATTTACACGTCAGATAGTAAAGTGATTAAAACTTTGATCATGGAATCACGTTACAAGGACTAAAATAAGATTTGGAGATGCTCTTAAGGGGTGAGCCAAATGAATGTTTGCAAGAACTGATTAGGAAGTATTGGAGTGGTAAAACCTGTGGGCTGAATAGATATTTTGGTTGTAGTCAATCTTGTTTGCCTGCAATGATTTTGAGTTAAACCACTATTTCCTTTGACAGGTAATTCTGCATCCAGCTGTACTTAGCTGCTAGGAAATTTACTTATTTGAAATCTACCTGGCTTGGTTTCATGCTATTGGCACTAGCTAACTACCCACATCTCACTCACTGTCTCCCATGGCTGCCATACATACCTAAAAGAGAAACTTCCATGTTGTCCAGAATAATCTGTTGCATCCAAATATCAAAATGACTGTTTAAGGTAGATGAAAGAGCTTCTTTATTTCCCTTTTGTAGAATCATATCAAGTTTCACTTGGCCAGATTCAAAGGTATACCCTGGACATTTTGTTTCACCAGCATATAGCATAAAAAAAAAGCATGATCCAAAGCCCATTGAAGTGTCATGATTCCTATTGAAATACACTGTGCTAAATAAAATAAATAATAACATGTGCTAGTAAATGTATGCTTACATATTTCTGCTCTTACACTTTTGACACCTGCATGAATATATGCCTAGATTCTGAGGGTACTTATGCACTCGAGTAATCTGCAGAAAATTCCCTAGCTTTTCTTATGATATTTTACTACTTACAATAAATGTGCCACTAAGTTTTCTAGTCGCTTTTCTATCCACTAAGTGGTGAAACTGCATAAAAACATTGACTGGCAGAAAGGAAGAATAATTTTGAAGTGTTCATTTCGTGAAATCATACATTTCTAGAAATTTTATTAACTTGCTGTGAGTGACAGTGCTTTGAATATACAGGGATTTTATGGTGGGGGAAAAACAGAACTAAAAGAGTCATTTAGCAGAGGCTGCTGTGAGCTACCCAAGTATTCCTTGTGTCGGTGGTTTGGACAGTTAAAGGTTTTGCTAAGCATCCAACTGTTCTTCCCCTTTTCTCTTAAATTTCAATATTTCTGTCCTGGAAACTTCTATACCTATTTAGGCCTATATGTTTGATTTTTAGCTGTCATCTTCACAGCTCATCAGCGACAAACACAGCTTGATATTCTCTTTCTGACATTAAAGGTGCATGGATGAATACTCATATCTAAACTATGGAGAGTGAGGGAAAAGAACTGTGAACTTTATCTTTGCAAACTTTTAAAGATCTCTTTGAATATGTGCCCTGTTGGTAAGTTTGCTTCCTTGTTAGTGTATTTATTCTACCTTTTTGTCAGACGAGAGATTTGGTTTTTTCTTAAGGTCATGAAAATGGACACCTTTTATCCTTCAGATATTCTCAGGTCATGGTAATCATTTAACAGTAGAGTTTTGTAATTTAAGACCAAAAATACCATCTGTCTTTGTAAGTATTCTCAGTACAGATTGTTCTTCTCTATGCCCTCTCTAGGAAAGGACAGTTGCGATTATTCCTGTATAAATGTTGATATATTTTTGGCATGAAAAATAAGTGAGAACAGGCTTCAGTCCATTTATTACTTTCAGTTGTTATTGACAAACGTAGGATTCTTTTGGTAGTAGATAACACTTAAATTTTAAAATAATGAAAAAAATAGTTACATTTTGTTCTTTGATTTTTTTTAGTGCGTTAAGAAATATACTTCTAAAATCAGAAGATTCAGCCTATACTTCTAAAATCAGAAGATTCAGGCTGAAACAGAAAAAAAATTATTTCCAAATACCTTATTTGTTTAATTTTAACACTTTTTTAATAAATCAAATATTTCAGAAAGAGTTGACATAAAAGGAATTTGTAGTAAAAAAAAAAAGTTTATGTTTTATTCTTCCTCTTTTTGTTAGTCTGATGCAATATGAGGTTTTTTCCTCTCTCAACTTTTTGCATCTGGTAACAAAATGAAAAATCCATTATTTTCCACTTCTAATGAAGTTACTGGCAGATATTCTCAAGCACCACATCTTTGAGAAGTGCAACAACTGTGTTTATTCTTTACAGTTTCATTTGTTAACTGGCAATGAAAGTACAACCAGTGTGCTAGTTTCGGCTGGGGTAGAGCTAATCTTCTTCACAGTGACTGTGTGGGGCTGTGTGTTGGATTTGTGCTGAACATAGGGTTGATAATACAGAGATGTTTTTGTTATTGCTGAGCAGGGCTCACACAGAGCCAAGGCCTTTTCTGCTTTTTGTATAGACACGCTGATGAGGATTTTGGCACTTCATGAGAAGCTGGGAGGAGACACAGCCAGGACAGGTGACCCAAACTGACCAAAGGGACATTCCAGACCATATGGCATCTTGTTCAGTATAGAAAGTGGGGGGAAGAAAGTAAAAGAGGGGGATGTTTAGGGTGATGGCATTTGTCTTTTCAAGTAACACTCACACGTGATGGGGCCCTGCTCTGCTGGACATGGCTGAACACCTGCCTGTCCATGGGAAATGGTGATTGAATTCCTTGTTTTGCTCTCCCTTTGTGTGTGGCTTTTTCTTTCCTTGTTAAACTGTCTTTATCTGAACCCATGTGTTTTCTACTTTTACTCTGCCCCTATTATCCCCAATCCTGCTAGTGTGGGAGTGAGTGAGCAGCTCTGTGGGGCTTGGTTTCTGGCTGGGATTAAACCATGACAACCAGTCAGAGAGAAACAAGTAAATTTTGTATGAATGCATGACCCAGCAGCTTGTTAAGTTGTATTTCTACAGAGTTTTCAATTACACTTGAATATTTTTTAATCATTTTTAATAATTTTTTTTAATCATTTATCATTTCCTTTAGAAAGACATAAGCAGCTGGCTTGTTTGAAAAGGCTATCTTAATATCTTTCTGCTGTGGAGCAAAGGACAACTTTTCCCTAGTATATAAACAGGTTTTTTGGCCAAATTTGAAAAGATCTTGCAGGTTTTGATGAAGGTTTTTTGAAGTCAGATCTGGCTGTCATGGAAGAAATGCAGACTAATAGGTTTTCTAGCAACTGCCCACACACACCACAGAAGGGATCTTCCATATAGTAGTCTGTAACCAGGTAATTGGAGATTTTAAACATATCTTTCAATAAACATCTGAAAACATGAAAACCAGAAGCAGAGTTAGAGTGCGCTTTTTCACAAAGGAAGAATGGTAGCATTTAGACAACTACAGTCAAAAACTTCAGTCTAATCACAATAGTCTTGCCTTTAATCTTTTTTTGCCTGAATGAAGGCCCATGATGGCTATGCCAAGCATTATTTTCTTGTATTCCTGTAAGTGGTGATTGATCCATTTGTCCATGGTGACTTATTCACTAGAGAAATCAAGTGGGGTTTTTTTCTCATGAAATAAAAAATTCAGGAGATTTCAAACTATAGGTCTTGGTTCTATGCAATTGATTTGGAGCCTGAAAGACCTCAATGGTATTTGTTTTCTTGAATGTCTGGAATAAAATATATTAAGGATGCAGTTATTTCCAGACCTGGTTCAATTTACTCTGCTTTTTCTCAGAAGTCTGGATGAAGATGATGCATTTTGTATTTTTTATTTTTTGGGCACGGCAAATAGAGTCTTATTGTGAGTAAATTCATATTTCCTCTCTGCCAAAGGTTAGTGTTTTCTGATAAGAAACTGTATATATCAAAGGATCAACATTACTGACAGGAAAAAAAAAACAAACAAATTTAACTCTTCATAGTCATGCTTGTATAAAATTAAAATGAGCCTTGGTGTATAGGGATATACATGAAGTATATCCCTATACAGAGTTACTTTTCTAGACAAAGTCCTTTTTTAAAGTTGTATTCTCATCTTCGTGAGCATACCTTTGGAGAGTTGGATCACTGTGCTGCCAGCTTTTTCCTGAATCATCTAAAAAAGCGAAAAGTTCAGGTTCTTCCATCTCATAAAGGTGACGTGGTATGACCCTTCTCTATGGGCAAGCAAGAGTCCCCTCACCTTTCACTCACTACTGCTACTGCCCTTCAAAAGAACAGAATAGTACAGCTGGCAGGGACCTACAACAGTCCAATTGCTTGACCACTTCAGGGTTGACCAAAACTTAAAGTATTAAATACATTGTCCAAATGCCTCTCAGACACTGTAACTCTGTTAATTACCTTTGCCACACGGTATGGGATGCTTTTTAAAGCTAAACTGAGGAATGCAATATCCTGCTCCTGGCTATACATGCACATTGTGATAATGCTTGTGAGCATCTCTCCATCCTGGAGAACAGCTCTCTGCAGTGCAAGTGGCAGGGCCACCCAGGAGACAGGGCCAGTGTCATCACAGCTCTGGGAGAAGACCAAAGCTTTCAGTTAATCCTGTGTTTCTCATACGGCTTCTGTTGGTGTACGAACATTTTAGAAGTGCTCTTAAATTAGTCCTCCCTGGAGCAGCATAAAGTTCCCAGTAGCACTTCCACTCTGAGACAGTGCCTTGCCAACCCGTGCCTTACCTTCAACTTTCCTGACAGTATCCCCAAGAGAGAACACTTAACTTTCTGTCCATCCTCTCCCGCAGGTGCAACTAACTGGAGAATGAGATAAAGCTACCTGCAGTGTCCTGCTGGCGTCTGTCCAGTCTGATAATTCTCTTTTGCTAAAAGCCCATAAGAAAACAGTCAAACAAACTTCTGGGTCTGTTTCTTGTACCAGTGAATTATACTAAAATAAACAAATATTTGGCTTGACTAAGCACCCTCGTAGACTCAGTGGCTTCAGTTACAAAGGCGTCAAATGTCTTGTAAGCTTTCTGAGATTGGATTATTTGCTGCTTTTCTTTTAGTCTTAAGTATTTCTAAGTCTGTCACAACAAGTTAGTTATTCACAATGGCAGAGGAAGTGTCCCATGCAATGTGTACGGTAAAGTGTTAGCTTTATTAAGACATAGCCCTTTTTATTACAAGATTTAACCCAATACTTTAGGACCAGTGATGCTGGAGCATTTCTGGTTTTGTTCTGACTGTACAGCAAAACAATGGAAAATATTTCTCTTGAATATAGTTCAAGTTGAAGTGTGGGTGACCGAGACACAGACCCAGACTGGCAGGGAATCTGAGACCTCTATTCAGAGAAACAAGCTAGTTTTATACACTTCTTCAAGACCCACTGTTTCCTTATATGGTATTTTTCACAGAGCAATCTATCACAGACTGCCATGCCAGTAACACACTTTCTTAATGTCCTTATTTGGGGCTGATCACACACTGTCCACCCATCTGGCAGCTTCCTGCAGGCTCCTCTCCACAGGGCTCTGCCGTGTGGCATCTCCTTCCCCCAAGGTCAGGAGGAGAGAAAGTTCTTTGTCCTGTCATGGTGTTCTGCCAGCACATCCCACAGCCCACAGTTCAATTCTTCCCATCTCTTCCCACATTCAAGTGCTTTTGTGTATAGATTCATTTGGGTATTTAGACGGTTTCCTGTATTGCTCATTGAACAGAAAAGGCATGGAGAGTTCACTTATTAAGTACATGTTTGTATTTGATGCAGATTAAGGTGAGGGGAAAACCTTTAAACAACAATAGCTGTGATTTTTTAGGAATGCCACTGTGCATCAGAGATGATTTAAGCCTTTGTAGAAACCTCTTTCTTTTTATAGTGCATATAATAATAGTAAAATGGATGTTGAAGTGTGAGAAATAAATTTAGCTGTATTTTAAAGATTAAGAATTTATGGGACATTTAGAATTTGAGTATCCTTTAGAAATCAAGGGTGGAACTGGTTGAATACTGCAGGAAAACATTTCTTTAAAGATGTTCATATGTTTATGCACATCAATTTGAAACTCTGTTTTAACATTTGGCAAATGTTCAGTCTAACACTATTAATGATAAGGTATAAGCTACAGTGGTAACCGTAAGCAAGTAGTGAAAATTCACATTCAAATTGTGTGTAATCTTTGAATTTTCATGACAAATTGAATTCTGAGATCTGCATTAATTAAGAAGAACTTAAGGCTATGCTATGTGGACCGTAATTATATACATGTATACCTATTTCAGGTACTTAGTCTGACCTGTTCCTAACTAAACAGCTGTCTTTCCTATATAATCTAGAAACTTGGAAATAAAGCTCTTCAGAAATGTGCTTAGCAGTTTTATAATTTAAAAGTATACCTTTAAGTAATGAAGAAAGGTGTAGATATTTTGATAAAAATGTGTTATTCCAAAAATGAGAAAAAATTATTTTTATATCTTCTTGATTCCGTATTTTCATCAGATTTTATCAGCCAGAATTTTAAAATTTCCTATGGGTTATTGTTAAAAAATCATGAATATCTTAATAATAAATATTAAAAAATAATGAATAGTTTATGGAATGGGATCTAATCCTACAAATCCTCTAGAATCGTTCTTGCAAAGAAATGTTTCTATCTTTACATTTCCAGATTGACAAGGTAATTGGAGTATAATTCTTTTAGTATGGATATGTTCTTTATTGTTGTTGTTTTTTTTTTCTTATAGACTGTATGTATTGAATTGTCCTCTTGGCCCTAAATAAATTGAAGAACTTGATAAACTGTCTTTCTAAAGCCACAGATATAAAAAAAAAAAAATCCTTAGAGCGTCAGTAATTTCCTTTACCTAAACAAAGCCCTATAAATTGATTAGGAAGAAATGCAGTTTTTGTACCAAACCTATATGCAAGGTTGGCGATGCTGTTTTTGTAGTGATTTGTTTTGGTAATTAGCTTTGTTTACAGTGAATCAGACCCAGGGTATTTTGTTAAGTGGTAATGAATCAGTAAAGAGGAGCAAACTTTCAGTAACCATGTATGAGCCAGAGAAGGTAGTTGCTCATTTTCTTCAAGGAGGAAGGGTGTTTTTGTAGCTGTGGTAGAGGATGTTGGCAAAAGTGTGATATGAGAAAAGCCCAGTGACCTGCAGTGCATGCTAAAAGGGAAACAGGAAGTGAGGATTTCCAGTCATAAATTCAGATGGGTTCTTTTGCCTTATTGGTGAGTTGTGACTTACATTAATTCAGCTATTTTATGTCTTACTGTAGATGGTTTTTGAAGTGAGGCAACAGTTCTAATAAACATCTTCAGTACTGCCCTTTTATTGAGTGCTCTTCTAGGAGAGTGAAAAGGAACCCTATAAAGCTCATGTTTCAGCTGTTTGTCATTGCAATGTTTCTCTCACTGACCTAATTTTTCTCTCCCCTCCCTTTTTAGTTTTTAACTCCAAAAGTCTCCGCTATGACTTCTGTGTAATTTCTTTAATTGTGTATAGTTTCCTGATTCCAGTCCTTCCTTGTCTGAGTTTTCATAAGCATAGCGTGAAAAACAAGAGGACATTCAGGATTTTTTTTCTGAATTTGGAATGACAGCAGAAATGCACATTCCTTTTCATGCATTTAGATAATGAATTTGTGTCCGGCTTGTGAGTAAAAGTTAATTGCCTGGAAGTCCTCACCTGCGAAAAAATGTTAGAGTGTTTTCAGTTTAACTATTTACATAATCAACTGGTTCATTCATCAGTATATTTTTAATTCTTTCTATAATATGGATATGGGGCAGTGGATAATTTTTGGAAATGTCAGGTTCCAGATATATGATAAATTTCAAACTCTGTTGGCAGAGTTTCACCCCATTCAAAACTCAACAAAGAACTTACGTAAATTTAGGAATAAGATTACTTGTAGCAGCTTCAGGGGGAGGTGTTTGTCATCATTAGTTCTAATGTAATTAATCACAAGTATTAATTGTATGCAGCATTGGTTTTCAAGGCAAACTGGCAGGATAATTGCCCAGGCACTGAGTATGCCTCTGGAAGCCTAAGCTAGGTTGTAGTAGGTATCACCCAGTTTGAAAACTGAAGGAAGGTAGTACCACATCTTACACTCTGCTGAAGATTTCTACCAATTTCAAGTAAATTTTTGAAGGGAAAAGAAGGCTGTTGGAAGTTTTTCCACTGCACACTTGTAGTAAGACCTGGTGGTATCTCACCAAAGGCTTTCTGTAAGTCATTATTAAATGCTTACACCACTTCCATGCAATATGTGCAGGCAAGACTTCAAATCAAACACATATCTGAGTTATGTGTCGATTCTACTGAAAACATTTAATTTTGCGCTATTCCACCTTAATTCTGACCCTAGGCTTGACAGCTGTGTATTAGGACAGCTGCAGAGACAGTGAATGAAATCTCTCTGTGTAGCACTGTGTTTTCCACAGATGGAATAGGGGAATTTGAGCAATTGATCTTCTGTCATAATGCAGACATTAAACACTTGTTGTGAATAAACCAACCTCTTCCTTTTATTAAATCCGTCTGTAGAGAGGAACTTTGTCAAGCTAGGCAAGCACATATCCTCAGGTTATTTCACCCAGGAGAGATCTGAAATATCTTTTCCATGTACTTTGAGTTTTATTTATGATAGTAAATGGATAAAGTGAGTATTCTTCTTGTATTTGGTGTACAGGTTTCTATGTTTCTAATAGAGTCCTTAGTTTGAGCTGAAGAAAAAGTACTTTGAACAATTCAAATCCCCTTGAACCTTGGAAAAGCACCTCTCCAAAATTAGGACAGGCTGAAAGTTGTTTTCCTTTCCTAATAAATTCTGATAATTTGGAAAAGTTTACTGCTCAGCTGTGGGAGAAGGGCCAAATAGAAATTTAATACCTATTTTTTTAACGTGTTCTACTTTCTTGTATGTTAAAAGTTGAAAATACTTGACTAAGTTTACATGACTAAGTTTAATTTGTAAAAGAATGAAAGTAGAATACCTCAACAGTTATTTTTCTGTAAAATAAGAAATCTTCTTGTCTAGTTCTCACAAATTTTACAAACAGCTTTTGATGCCGTTTATCTTGGGATTTTCTACATTTTTCTATTGACAGTTTTAAGTCAAAGAATCAGAAAATCATCAGGTTCTGCTCAAAAACATTTTGCTGCAAAATTTTCATCCATCCATGCTAAACCCAATAATAACAAAATACTTTTAAATTTGTGCCATATTTTCTTTCAAAGAAATTTTTCTTCTTCTTACTGAGGTTCCATTTCCCTTGAATTTGTGAGAACAATAGTAAAACTGTAGTTGATAGCTTAACAAAAATATAGTATTTAAAATCACAAACAAAATTACTTAGGACATTTACAGAAAATTACAATAATTCTTTTTTTTTTTTAATAGCTTTATACATGTTTTCTCATGCGTTGCAGAGCTCAAGAGTAGAGCTTTTACAATTCAGCTATTTAAGAATATTGGCAGAGACTGTATTTTAATTCTTTCTTTGTATCTGCTCTTTCAAAGGGTATCAGTCTGATTCTCTCAGCTTTTTGGCATTACTCTTTTCTCAGCTCAGTTTTCTGAGTTCAAGAATTACTTGTCCATGCAATTAGTATTATATGATTGTAAACTGCATTGACTCTCAAGAAATTAACACTCTAATTTCTGTTCTATCAGAGGAGAAATTATACTATCAGAAGAGTATCTCTGATACTATCAGAAGAGACTCATGATGAGCTTGCTGTACCTGAGGACTACTGCTGTTTGTAGTGAACTTTTGTAATGTATGTGGCCATATAATCTATACCCAGTTCAGGGTCAGAATTATGCAACCAGTGGGGATAACACAGCTTCTGGGATAAGGAAGAATTTAGAGCCAGAGAAGATGAATGCATGGTTTTAAAATAAGTGTTGTTCTTTATTTCTTCCTTTTCCCTCTGGCATCCACATTAAATCTTAGGTTCTAAAAAGAGTAGTGATGAGTCCTTCATGATCTTGCCCATCAAGTAGTCCTGATTTCTGATCTCTCTCTTCAGATCCATTGATTTTCAGTCTCCAGCTCCTTCTCTTTGTCAGACATGATATTCATTCAGCTTACTGATTTTCTGCTTAGATTAATTTCAGCCTCTTTCCTTTCAAGATTTTTCATACTTTTGTGAACAACTTTACAGTACAAAGTGACCTGGACTTCTGTTGTCTTCAAAGATTTAAAGGGTAGGCTTTTTCCAAAGTTTCTGATCTTTAACAGTAAATCAACCTTTTTTAGATGTTGTTTCATATATTATATATCTCTAACAAACACCTTACTCAACATAATATTGAATATTATAAGAAAAAAAGTCTCTATTAATGTTTCTGAATCTTATATCTCAAATTCTGGATTTATATGTTTCATTTGATCAAAACATAAAAACTTAATTAGACTTTTTACAGATAAAAAAGCAATGAAACTGACATTTATTTTTATTATTCATGTTTGACTGTTAACATTGCAAATCTTAATTATTTTTCTTCTTCATGATGGATAAGAGCTAGGGTGGAGAAAGAAGCTGACATTTTCTGAGGAAAGAATATTTTGATTTTAATCTTCACAGGAAAACAAGTTATGACCATTTAAATTGAGGACAGTATACTAATTTGGAAAGAAAAAATGTTTATTCAATTTTGAACATTTACAACAATGTGTTACCTCCTTTAAAAAAAATAGTGACTAGCTTTTTTAACTACTTATTTGCTCAGGGTACACTTAATAACACACAAATCCCCACAAAGCTCTGTGGGCATTTGCGATCCAAAAGAAACTTTGACCAAGTGTTTCAGAGCAGACTATGCAGAGTGTGACATTTTAGTCTTCCACTTGAAGACTGTGACTCAGATCTTGTGGCAGGAAAAAAAAACAAAATAAAAAAAGGTCATGACCCCAGAATAAGCACAGTGTCAGAAATAAAGCAAAGGAATCAGTGCTTTGTTCCCAGTTATTGCAGTAAGACCCTTGAATCAATCTGGTATTTTGTTAATAAGATGATCTAGAATGGCACATAAAGAGAAATGTGTTTTTACCTGCTTAGTGCTTGAAAGCTTAAATATGTAACAATAATGTCATAATGAAAACATATTATCAGTGCATGGCATAGTCAAACCATATAAACGTGGGCAGCTATAAGTTTAAAATAAGCAGAAGAAAACCAAGCAGGCTATTTGTTGTTTATTCTCAAAACTAAATTTACAATTCACAATATCCCACTAGATGCTCTTGTTCCTCAAACAACATGTGATCAAATGGTTCCCAGAAGTACATTAGCACTGGTAGTATGGGGATGTACTGGGAGAGGACTGGGTTGTCATGCTGGTGTCCAGCCCTCAGTTCTGTAAACTTTCTGGGGCTGGAAATAGCCAAGCTTTGTTGCATTCTTGAGTGAGAGGGACAGGTGGATCTTCAGATTCTTGCCTACCCTTATTTGTCAGCTTCATGTCTTTCGCAGCAATAGAGACATGAGAGCATTTCTACATCCCCTTTAATTCATTGAAATTTTCATAGTATAATTATTAGAATTCTGAGCCAAAACTCCATAATGTGAAGGATGTTTTTGTCATGATGTTTGGCCTTCTATTCCAGCATGAAGAGTAGCATACCAAGACCTAATCTTCCTGTCTTGTTACATGATGAGAATAATAATGCTGCTATCAAAGTTTACATGCCTAATCATAAATTCCTTAGTCTGTTTTTGTAGAATTAAAAGAAAAAGGGTTTCAAAGTTCACTGTGCCTATAAACCTTACAGTAAGTATTGCACACATCTTGTTTTAAACATTTGGAATAGTTAATATGTTCCATTTCACACAGTCACATAAAGAATTTTGGGAAGATTGCATTGAAAAATCTTCCTAAATGTTTTCAATTTAACTGCCCATTTAAAAGGAGCAGGATTACTCTGACTGTCTTGGTATTTAACTAAAAATAGTTTCCCCAGTGTGTGGCCATTATTGGGCAACATTTGCTTTTCAGTGTCAGATGGGTCTCAGATTAAAGAATTACCTGGGTTATGGCCTATATATCCTAAAAGGATACCCAGATTAGTAAAAAAGCCATTTTTTGTGTGAGGCTTTACTGTATTGACTCGCATTTATTACCCACAAGGATAGTTAGTTACTTTGCAAGAGAAACCATCAAAGTAGAAACAATAGTAATACTGATGCAGCTTAATATTCAGCAGGATTGTTCTAAAATCAGCTGCACATTAGTGACATAAAAGTTTGAAATCTGTGAAGTTGCATTACAGGGGCGCTGTGATTTTTTTCTGCACCTGTCTGACATTGCTACATTCTATGTTTTCTCTAATTCCTTTAAAGCTTTGTATGTAACATTGTCCTGTTTCTCCTCTCTCTTTTCTTTTTTTTTTTCCACAAAATTTCATTTACCCAGTTACTCAAGCTGACACCAGTATGACTTTTCATGTTACTGTACAAGCCATTGTGATATGCTTTGACCATGAACCCAGGAGTGACTGTACAATAGCTATTAAAATGGGATCCATTAATTACATCATTGCCTGTCTTAGTGAAACTGAAGTGCCAATGCCCTAGCAGTACCTTCCAGGTGTTTGTTCTTCAGAATCATCAGCTCTTCCTCAAGGAGGCCAGAGGACCAGCTTGTCTCCCTCAAGGTTACCGATCCAACATGAGTAAAGCATGAAATAATGAAAATACTTCACACTTTAGAAGTGAAAATAATGCTTAAATATTGAAATTCTTGGAAATAAAAAAGCATATAAGAAAACCACTGGTGGACTTAGATAAGCTATCTCTAAGTGATAGAAGTTTAATTCTTAGCCTTCCAAAGCTTTTCTTTACTGAAGCGTGACATAAACCAAATCAGAATTAAGTACTGTGCCAATTAAGATTGTGCTGTTAGTACAGCATCACAGTGCTCCTAAAAAGAAGTATTTAAAACTTTACCTTTTTTTGAACAATGTGGAGGTTCTGTTTCTTTGTCTCTGACTGTCTCATGCAGTTCATTAGGTGCTCATATCAACTGGTTTTTATTTTGGATGAACCATAATTGCATGACACAGAAAGTTAAATTTGGAGCACCTGTATTCTCTTTTCTGTTTTCTTGCATCTGTGTATTCAATAACATTCCTCATGTTCTTCTGTATTTCTGCTCAGGAGCTATGAATGTGATGAATGAAGAGAGTTGTTTAGCATTTCTTAGAAAATCAAAATTCTCATTAATTTGCCCTAGAAAAAGACAGAGACTAGAATTCATAACAAAGAATTTCTTTCACAGAAGGCATTGCTGGCAGAAATTCAGTTGTGTTTTGGATAAGCTGAAGAGTCTTCGATCCCTTTACACCTATTTACTTCAGTTTCTTATAATAATAGTTAAACATTTACTGCCTGACCACATTGTTCAGTACTTCCTCTGGATGACAGAAATGTTTCAGAGAAGTAAAACTATTCCATCTGTTTTGTTGCACTTCCTTTGCACTTTTCTTAGGTAGGTAAACAGAAGCAGCATAAAAATGCCTAATAATGTTGAGAACAGCAACATTTAGGCAATTAACCACTGTATTCTCTGAAAAATCCAAAGCAGTTTCTAGCGTTGCTAGCAAAATCTGTTACTAAATCAGATCAAAATTCCCATCCTGTACTTTTTTCTTGTCCCCAGGCTGTACAGAGTTAGTAATTCATCTCTGTCATGGAATAATGATGCAGAAAAACATTCTGATTCCTCTAGAGGATTTTCTCAGATTTTGTGTTTATTTTATAAAAATGGCTGTTTTTCAGAATTTCTTTTTATTGAATATGACTTTAAGGGAATGCCCTGTTTGCTTTTTGGGTTTTTTTTTTTGTTGTTATCCTAGAACAATTTCATTCAACTCTTCAACCTTCAGATTCTTCAAAATATTCAAATTTTGTAAAACTTATTAAAAATTCTCTAATTAGTCAGCAAGATGCAGATTCCACTTGACTCAAATGCAATGCTGTCCTCAGCTGAAACAGCAACATAGGCTGTGAATAATATTTATTTAAAACATGTATGACATTAAGTAGGAAAACATGGTCATTTAAGTATTATATCTTATACTTTTGTTCTGAGCAGATGCATGAGCTTCCTCAGCAGAATCTATGAGTTTCTGTTATTTATGTGGCAAAATAAGTCTCATTCTTATTTGAAACACAAATGTATACTGTGTAATATTTGGTAAAAAGGGCATAGTTACCCATAGATTTATATATAGAAGGAGTATTTTTCACAGAATAAGTGATTATCATTAGGTAAGTACATATTTGCATTAGATTTGCATCATGGCCATGTCTAATACCTATAAAATTCTGGCAAATTGTCTTGAAAGAGCCAGAGCTTCCAGAGTCCCTGTGCTTCTGGTGTTTAGCAAGGGAGCTGTAAAGAGCAAACCAAAGGACAGCCAAGTTTTGTGCTCTCTTTTATCTCAAAACCCAGGCAAGTGTCTCCTGTTTTAAAAACAATGTGAAGTTCACCAGGTGCACACACACAAAAAGTGAATGAGCATTTATAACCTTTGAAATTTTTCACTGGTAGAAATTAAAATTTGAGTGTGTTGTCCTATTATGTATTGCATAGTGAAAATGAGATGTTTTCAAAATATTCCTTTTTATTTTATGAATGAAGTATCAAAGTATAAAGAAATTCTGATAATATTCAGGATTCATTTTATTGGAATCAGTGCTAATTTAATTTGACTACATTACATATTACAAATCATTGACTTGTCATATGTTATGGTTGCTCATAAGAAAAGAGAAATATTTTAAAAGTCAAAAAAACCCCCATGTTGCAGTTCAACAGGCATGAGATATTTAGTGTTTACCTTTGTTGTAGGAATAACATTATCCTTCAACTGTGTGCATTGTGTAATCAGAAATCAAAAAAGCTTATTTATACAAAGGATTACCTCTTTTCTGGCAGCTCAGTACCAGTCATATCAGGTTGTTATATGAGATTTATTTTGGTATGTCCTTTAGTAATAGCAATATCCACACTCTTAAGATATTTTGTTACCGAAACACCAATGTAGTCATTTGGAAACTGTCCAAAAGTAATATGGCTTTTACAAAGAAAATTAAGTGATACACATCTAATGAAGTAAAGCATATAAGAACAGAGGTACTCATAGGAAAATTGCACTATTAGTTCATGTCAGAAAACACTTGTCAGTTTAATCTGTTTGTGGCTATGCTGAAATAGACACGGAGGGTGAACAGCTGGACAGGATGGGCTCTGTCCCTCTGATAGAGGAACTTAGGCACACAGTGAAACTATCCTCTGGGAAAAGTACTCCCAGAGGTGCATTCTGCAAGGACCTGAAAGGAGACTGTAGCAAGGCGGGGGCTGGTCTCTTCTTCCAGGTAACAAGTGATAGGCGAAGAGGAAACAACCTTGGGGGAGGTTTAGGTCAGATATGTGGAAAAAATTCTTCACCAAGATTAGAGAGCACTAGAACAGGATGCCCAGGAAAGTATTTGGGTCACCATCGCTGGAGGCATTTAAAAGACCTGTAGGCACAGTGATAAGGGACGTGGTTTACTGGTGAAGATGGAAGTGTTAGGTTAGTGGCTGAACCCAATAATCACAGACGTCATTTCCATCCTAAATGAATTTATGATTCTATGTTTTAATAAGTATAATACTTTTAGAATGTCCATGTCTCTTTGCATCCATATAGCAAACGCAGCCAGACAAACTTTCTTTCACTGTCACAGTGCAAATGCTCTATGGTGAGAAGCAGGTTGCCAGCAAAACTCCAAAGAATGACAGAAAATTATCTTGTATTCCAGCATTTTGCCTGGACTTCAGCCATTTTTCAGGACTCTGAGGTGTACTTCTCCTTTGCCACTTATTCTCACACATTGCTACACCTTTTTTATTTTTCCTGGGTACATGGAGTTGTGCAAACTCATTCTATGGAAATTTGGTGTGTACCAAAGCAGAGTCAGAAATATGAGACACTGAGACCATCCACAATCAGAGACAAAGCTGACTGTCTCAATTGTTGAACACGTCTTTATCTGTTGCAAAATTCAACACAGAATATACAGTGAAAGGATGATTTCAGTCCCTCTCTAACTCCTCCTCAGTATGCTTTATCCTTACAAAGCTAAACTTTGTGAAACCATTTATGCATTTAAACATTTGTTATCAAAATAGTACAGATTATTAGCTCTGAGTACTTTTCAGAAATGAATGTACAAAGACTGAGGCCCTATAATAATCTTTCAGAACAATTGTAACATGCAAGCAAAATGACACTTGGGTGAAATGTTTTATTTTATAACACTATTAAACTATCTATTAAATTTGTTGACTTCTTCTCAAATAATTTAAAAAAAAATCTTAATGGAATACTTGCATTTGGGCTGACAGAGTATTCTGAGGCTGCCAGGTTCACAAACTATCATGTACTCTGCAGTGTTATGCAAATATATTCTGACAGCAAGGAAAAGAATTCTAACCCATAACCCCATTCAAAATAGATGATGGACAAACAAGACATTCATTATTAGAATAGGCTATATTATTAGATTGCAAAGTAATAAATGCATTATAAATTTATTCTGACTTACATCACTTACATTTTTCCATCCTAGTAATATGATAGATAAGTCCATTTTATTACTAGATTACATTCTACATTGATTATATACTGCATGGATTATCTGTTCAGGGTGGATATCACTAACAGATGTAGAAAAATCAGACAGAAAGAATCACCTGAATCTGTGAAATCTTCCAAAGTCATCACTTGAATCTTTCTCCACATACCCAGAAAGGGTTGGGAGGGGACATAACCAAGACAGCTGACCCACATAGAGGGATATTCGCTATCAAATGGCATCATACTCAGCAATGACATCCCATGGAAAGGAGGTGGAAGGATTATGTGGTTATGGTATTTGTCTTCCCAAGTAACCATTAGGCATACTGAAACCCAGTTTCCTAGGCTGGACATCTTCCTGCTGATGGGAAACAGTGAATTAATTCCTCTTTTTGCTTTGCTTTGTGTGTGCAGATTTTTCTATTCTATTAAGCTGTCATGATCTCAGTACATGAGTGTTTTCATGGTTCTTACATTTTTTTGCTCTTCTCCCAGAAGGAGGAAGTCAGAAAGAGGCAGAGTGGGTGCACCTACCAGTCTCCGACCAACCCTCAGTTTTATAGAGAAACAATTTTTTCTGGGAAAACCTTATATGCTATCAGATATTAGCAATCTGATAGTTATCTTTCTGGAGGATTGAAGTCAAAGTTAAAAAAAAAATCAGGTGAAAATTACTTCTCTTAGAATTAAACTTGATTAGAAACTAATTGCAAAGCTGTCAGAATAAATGCAAGAAAACTAACACCTACTTTAAGTCTGGAAGTCTAGCCCTAAACCAGAGCAGAATTCTTCTTCCCAAGAAGGAAATATTCTATCTTATGAAGCACCTTCCTCATTTCTAATACAATCTTCTTTTCTTTGTTCCTCTCCAGGCTTATTCCTGTCAGTCTGTCTAAGGCTCTGACCTATGATGGGCTCGTACTCCATTATGGCTTATAGTACAAATTTAAACTGGTTCATACCACATAATCTCAATGAGTGAGTCCATGTACTTACCTGTCTGTCAAATTTATACCCTAGGCAGATAATTTGCAACTTTAACGAGATGGACTAAAAGGGTAGAATATCTAATATATGCTTGCAAGTATGCATGAACAGGGCAGTATCTTTTCTTAAAATCCTCTGCACAAATATATTTTTTTAAAAATTATCTGTTCACCTTGGAACAGAATTAAACAGAGTTTCTGATAACTACCAGGAGTTGGAAAGGTGTGCATTTTGTTCCACTGTCAGCATTAAGGTTGTGTATATATATACATATATATGTGTGTGTGTGTGTGTGTATTCATTTAGACGTAGACTGATACTCAGGAAAGCAGAAAAGAGGAGGTATTAATCATGTCTTAAGTATCATTTCTTGTCATGCTTCAGCAAGAGTCTGGGTACTGTGGGACATCTCCCTGCTTTTCTAACCAACAGAGGATTCTTAATAAAACAGCAGGTGATAAGTTTATGATTTAAATATGAAATGAGATTTATCCTGCAACATACTGAAAAGAAAATCACCTTCCCTTGGTCTATTTCTCATTTTAAGTTCCTCTTTTGTGTAGTTTAGGCTACACTCAAACAAGATCCTTATCTCCATGAAAATATCTACCGCCACCACTAAGCTACTAGACAAGATTAAATCTTATAATTTATATATTCTTCTTTAAATATATTGATCCCAGTACAACACTTTCTGGCTGAATCTATAGTTTATAAATTACCTCTTTAGCCTTATTGCTCAAAATCTTATTATTTTCTTGCTCTTGAGCCACTAGAGAACATGCTGATAGTTGTTCTGACTCCAACTGATAATACCTGGGGCCTGAGAATATGAATCTTTTTTATAGCTTGATGATTTATTATATGCATGACTTTCTTTACCAAAGTCAGTATCTAACACTAATATTTTGTATCAGAAGCATTCAACTATATATGCAAACTGAACATGGGAATAATTTTTTCCTGCTTGTCTCTTTCTCAGGCTTTTATGACCACACACCATTTGACAGTCCACAATACAAATGTTCAAGACATGGATGAAAAAAAACCAAACATACAGTACATATATCAGACACTGGCCTACTACTACAGAAGGAAGAATGTATCTCTTACAGACTATTGAGAGACTGCAGATATATTGTACCTTCTGGGTACAATACATCTGCTTCCCACCATAGAGCATTTGGGCTGTGCCAGCATCCTGTATATCAGCCTTACTGAGCTCCTGCCTACTAAAATGGCATTTAGAGTTGGACCAATACCTCAAGGCATTCATGCAGTGCTGAAATTGAAATTGTGGTTGGAATAGGCCAGAAAATCTTCACCTGCTCTGAGAAATTTTGTAGATTCTGGCAAACCTTACAGCAGTCAGTGAATGGAAGTAAATGTGCTAAAACTTGGAAGTTTCAGCATAGTTCACAACACAAATAATTTTTTCTGCTGGAAAAATGCTTTCTTCCTAGGGAAGTAATATAATATCTATGGAGAAGTTATTCCAGGGCAATAGTTATAGGACAGCCATAAATAGGATAACTGTCTTAGGTAAAATGACAGAAAGACTTATGCAGAATAATGTCAATAATTTTTCTTTTTCTGTAAATGTGCTACACCCAAGGTGAGGGTCTCTCTGTTAATAATCACATCGGACTGAAAATTACATGGTTTTCCTCTAGAATTTGAGGCAGGGTGATCTGAGGTTTGGAGACATTTTGTTTATTGGAGGAGTTGTTGAGATCATTGTCTCTGATAGCAGTATTTGTTTTAGACTAAGATAAACTTTTCTTCACAATTCTTGGAATTATTTACATCAGAGTACTTAGGGAGACATCTACAAGGCATACAGATGTCTTGAGATCCATATTTTATCAATATCATAGATAGGAGCATGTCTTCATAATTTTGAAAACCCTTCTAGTTGTCATTCTGGATCTTCAGAATTTTCAGTACTATTAAAAATCTGGTCTTCAAATGATGAATAAAAAGATATGTCTCTCCTGAGATCACTTCTTAATTAGAACAACCTAGATCAAAATTAATTTTTCTCCAGGCTTCAGAAACCTTACATGTCAGATATTTTGAAAAGTAATTTTTATCTCTTACTTGTATCGGTGTTATGTTTTTAAATATTTTTCCATAATAAGCTACATGCCACCCATGAAGATAGAAATTATGCTCAGTAAAGCACATAATTTTCAGTTATGCAAGAGGCACTTTTGTTTCTGTAATCAGAACGTGTGATTTGAGATGAGTTAGAGCTGATTTTACAAGCCCACATTTTATCAGAGTAAAAATTGAAAATAAAGTGTTTCATATGTAATTACAAAATAAAAAATTTAAATTACCTTTTTTCTTTGTTTTTACCACATCAGCTAGTATACTTGGTATCACAGTTTGGATTTTACGGAGGGATGGGGATTATTTTCATTGTATATAATTTTTGATTATTTTGCCTTAAACTTTTTAATGTTTTTTATCAAAAAATTATGCTTCAGAACTAGGTCTGTCATTAAAAAAAAATCTCAGCTTTAAAAATAAAAGCTCTCTTAGTGGGCAGCAATGAGCAAAAACAAGTTTTAGAAAAAATTATACGGAATTTATTAACATATTCCAGAAGTATAAGGTACTGAAAATCCAACAAGACTCTGGTGGCACTTGCTTGCCATCTTATTCTTTCCCATCAAACTATTAGACATTTGATCTAATTCCTTAGTAAAAATGCTTAAAATAGTGTATAATCATCCTTGACAAGTGTTTGAACTTTCTATATTACTGGTAACAAAGATTCTTGCAATGATGAAATGATATTTTAGGCCATGTTCTAGATTCTTCATTATTATTACTTTGTGCGTGAAATGGAATCTATTTAAGACAGAAGAAAAGCCAGCTCTGAGTGATGGAGAATAAAGAAGTATCATGAAATACTTTAGTTTCCAGTTAGTCAAGATGTACTGATGCCCCATTTCCCAGCTCATCATGATAATGTATAATCTGACATATGAAATGCTTTAGAAATTCCAAAGACCTATACCAAAGTGAATAAACTGCTCTTACAAGAATGCTGCATTTTGTTGATCCAATTTAATTTTTGTACTTGTCATATTTAAAGTGGTTATGAATTTTAATAACAAAAGTAAAATATCACTTAGTTTTAGACATTTTATATCTTTTGATGTCAGAAGGAACCTCTAGATATTATTCTAAGTCCTGCAAAAGAGTATTAACAAAGGTTCAAAATTGTTATTTGTGGTATATGCACAATGTACAAGATGAATCAGACTAATTAAATGGTTGCTTGCACTATTTAAAAACAGTAAAAATAGGTTTATTTCAGTTTAAAAGAAAAAAAAACCCTATTTTTAGCATATAAATATAGAAAGGAAAATAATGTGATGAGAATCCTTTGAATCTTCCAGTTAGTACAGCACAAATTCTTCTGGTTGTAGTAAATTAATTTTCAGTAATTTCCAGGTTAATATAACTTGCTTTTAGAGATATTGCCAAGTGAGTCCAGACAGATGTGAGCACTGATGATCAGTGGGATCTTAATTTATTTGCCACAACCACCAGCCTTTCAACTATCCTGGTCCCTGAGAGGCAACTGGTAAGAGGACAACCAGAAAAATGAATGCTAAATTCTGAAGGAGGCCAGGGTCTTTCATGTCTTTGGTCTTCAGGGTCTTTGGTTTGGCCAGGCTCTTTCATGTTCCTTTTTCATATTTGTATAGTGTTGTAAGGAAATACAAGACTATGACTTCAGTTCCTGTGAGTACATGAACCCTGTTAAAGTGTCTCTTCGAAGTGTCATTTTTGTACGACCTCACAAAAGTTATAAATGAACTTTAGGGCACTTCACTGTGAAATGAAAACACATAAAAAGATATAACCTTGCTAGTAAAATTGAGGAAGAAGCAGGGAAAGAAAAAGGGGACATGGCAGAGACAGAGATGGAGAAGAGAAGCAGCTCACTGTCAGGAATAAGAATTATTTATGGGAAATAAGGTACATCCTTCTTGACAAAATCCTAATAAGGTTGTGGGCATGGGTGGAAGAAGATGAGACACTAATAAATGCATGAACATCGCACATAACTAATTCTCGCAATAAATATTTCTAAGCCTCCAACCTTCTCCTCCTGTACTTCTTTGTAATTTCACTGACTTATCTCTGCAGTAAAAAAAATCTAATTAGATTGCAAAGAGTAGCACATTAATTAACGGCTAAACTAACAGTATTAAACAACAATAGTCTAGAAGCTGACTCTGGTCTTCCTAATTAGGCAGCTCTCTCAGCGTGAAGTAGGAAAAGCAACTAACACAACAATATAACATAAAGGGCAAGAGGGCCTATTATGCTGGTAGACAATGAAGAAAGGGACAGGAGAAGAAAAACCCCAAAACACCACTTATGCTCAGTGATCTATTACTGCTCCATGAGTTGCACTGAGATTATGACAGATTTATTTTCAGCATATTTGATAAGTTCTAATGTCATCCATTTTTCTTAGGAAAAGCATCTCAAAGAGTCAGATAGGAGGGATCAAAATGCTGTCTTTGTGTTGTCTTAACTAAAATAGGAGCTGTGTAATTATTTATTTAGTCAGTTAGGCAAAATGTTTCTTCCTTTTCACTTTGTAGAACGGAGCTAGGCTTGGTAGAACAATAGGTTTCTTTTTATTTCAAGGTATTTTAACTTCCAAGTTGTGTATTTATTTTATATTGTTTTGCAGTCTCATTTTTTTGGTTTACTGCTTAAAGTTCAATCAAAAAGGGTTGTGCCTGAAACCTTTTCTGTACATAAAGGACATCCAGTAGCTGAGAAATACCCATTAAGTTCAGTGAGATTTTTGCCATTAGTGTCTTAGGCAAAGAGGAGCTAGTATTGCAAATATTACCTCAAAAGCTGGATACCACACTTTCATGCATCCCTTGAGCAAAAAACAGACTACAGCACTGACCTTAAGAACTGTTCTTAAGATATGTGGCGCATCTAGAAGAAGCAAAAAGAGGTCTTTTTTTCCCTCACTGAGGTTAAAAAGAACCTGGGAATTCCTGTCTTTAATTTAAATTTCATTTATTTAGCAGATCTTAAGTATGAACCAGCTCTAAATCTGTTGCCAAGTCAGTTGTATACAAAGCCTGTAAAAAGATAGATGATTTGGACAATGCTGACTGTGGTTAATGAGACAATATATTTTTTGTCTCTCCGTAAATGTATACTAAGGTATCAATATTGTTAAATGGTTTATTTTGTCTATTTAGGGGAAATGCAGAGCTGTTCCTTAAAACAGTAGAAAACTGATAAAGCTTGCCTATAGGAGTTGGAGAGACTAAGAATTTTTTGTGCTGAGGCTTTTTTGCACTAAATAAACAAAATTTGCCATAACATGGATACTATGATAGGATATCAGCAGATGTGTTTGAAAGTCCTGCTGTTGCTGAGCGATGTACTCTAAAATTCAAAGCAATACTGATGCTACTGAAGCTGAAATACTTTGGTAGTGATGGAATTTTCTTGTAATAATTCTTCAGTGTAGACAAGGTCATCTGAAGCAGTTTAAGCACCTTTAAATGAAAAAAGTGTACAGTCCATTTGATCTCCCCTTGGCTTTAATTATATCTGCCTGCACAGCAGTGCCCTAAAGGATCAAGGATCTCTGGAAGAAAACAAACCTAAGGACTCAAAAATTACTACCAGAAGGACCCATCTTTATTAAAATAAATTAGCGGAAGGCATATGGCTTGAGGTTTTTTGATTGTTGTGGGTTTTGCTTGTTTTAACTCTTGTTACATCTTGCTTTAAAAATAAAATGCTGAAAATATATTGGTTTAAATATATTAGAAAATTCAGTGAAGAATCTTTCTTGGGGGGTAGAAAAATGTTAAGAATTAAAAGTCGATAGGAACTGGGGCCATAACACCTTGTAAGTTTATAATTTTCAGTATAGCTAGAGATTCTTTTCCTAAAGGCCATCAGGTAATGGAGAGATGCTCAACTGTTGTAACAGAGTTCAATGACTACTGAAGAACTCTTAGAGAACCAGGTGTTTCTCTATAGTGTCTTCTTCCAGCTTTTTGAGGTGAATGGAAGATTGGTCTGCACTGAAATCATAGTTCTCAGAAGTTTCACTCCCCAGAACTGTCCCAACAGTAGCTTGGTTTCTGCAAGGCTGAGCAGAAAAAAATTTTGGTTGAGTTCCATGTGATGTGATATCTCAGGTTCAGGAGCAATAGCAGTCATTTGCAAACTCTTTAATTAAATTGGACTGGCAGGGGGTGTCAGTGTTTTTTTTCCTCAGCAAAATTCATTCCTCCTTATCATAAGCATCTAGCAAAATCCTTAAAGCATCCTGAAAAAAAAAAAAAAGACCTGCATACATTTTACCTTTTGTTCTCCTTGTGTTTATTGCTTGTTGCAAGTAAGCCTGAAATTCCACTGAAGCTCAGTTTTATGGTGGGGGAAATATTGTCTTCCTGTAATAATAAGAGTAGTGTCTGATTTCTCTGGGAGTTTACAACTGTTCATTTCATCAAAAAAAACCCCACCAATCTATAATTCATTCCAAAAAAAGAAAAAAGCTATCATTATAAGCAGTTTTATATCCTTTTTTCTTTTCCTCCAAAAACTCCGGGTTGATTCCTGAGCAGTTTTAGGATATGTAGTTTGGGTGTCTTCTCTCCTTGGGCTTTGATTTCTAACCAGATACATCTCCTGTAAAAGACTATGGATTGTCATTCTATAATTTAATGCAATGGCTCAGATAAGCAGAAGAACAGAGAAAGAAACACAAGCCTGACAGAGAACCCCAGTGGCTAAAAAAAGAAAAAAAAAAAACACAGCAGTATTATGCGTACTATATCTGCTAGAAGGCACGGAATTGGCACTTGTCTACAAAGTTTAGAAATTAGAGCATTACTTTCAATCATTCTGCAAAGCCTGGTAATTTTTAATCATTCTCCAAAGCACCAGTGTACTCAGCTTCAAGATACCAGTGATACAGAGCTACTTGCCTAAAGCAATGATATTGGAGCAGAATAATTCCAGACTTACCAAGATGCAAATGCAGACATGCACATCTACTCTGGGACAGTATTGCATGCACAATTTTCATTGTTCATAAATACAATGTATGCCATTTGCTGGCATTGTTTGAGTGTGTTTGCTTGTTTGACTTGAAAATGAAAATTAAATGAAAGAGATAGATTGTATAAAACTGCCTTTAACTATTACTCATCAGAGGAAATAGCTTTTTGGTTTTGTTAGGGAAACCAGAGTGAGTAATTTGTTTCAAGAGCAGAATTTTTACTCAGTAAGGAATTTTTTCATCCTATTTGTAATTATTTATATATGATAGCTCATCTTCACTTGCTACACATGAAATATTTTATGAATTTCTTGTATCTACAATACTGCCATGTTGATGTTAAATTTTCAATTAGCAAGTCTTACATTTTGATGAACCCCCCCAGAAATTAATGGGCTGTAATCCATAAATAAAAATTAAAGTTTAAAAATAATTTCAGTACTTCTGTGGAAGTTAAGGGTATGATTTTTTGAGCAAATTCTTACACATAGTGGCTTGTGAACAGAATTTGTATTTTTTTGTTAAATTGTCTTATTGCAGTCAAATGGCAAACAAAGAGTTTATTCAAGACTAGGAATTTTTAATCTGTAAAAAACAGTGGAGATAATCTAGGAGAAGGTTTTGTTTTTTTTTTTTTTTTAATATGCATGAGTCCTCCGTTGATTCCTAAGATGGCTCTTTGTAATGAATCGTATTTGTTTTGAAAACCTCTGCTTGGATAACAGTAATTAGTCAGCAGTTTTCAAATTGATGTAAATGCATAGGAACCTGATTACAATTTTAAATACTTGCATAAAATGGCTTCTTTTTCTCCCATTGATTTCTTCCAGAGCAGATTATTCTTAATGCTTTTGAACATCAAAGACACATTTCTGGAAGTACTTACGCGCTGACCCCCTAACCACAATTTCAGAATTCATTTTACCTCATCAAAGGAAAAACAGTCTAATGTGTGTTTAGATTTTCTTTCCTTAAAAGAGAATTGATGCATAGCACAGGAGTTAGTTGTCTTTGTTAAAGAGGTGGAAGTCTAATCCTTCACTGGTAATAGTGGTTAACAACATGGTTTCTGATAGAACACCTTAAGAAAGTCGAGAGTGTGGAAACTGACTTGAGATGATCTGCTGCTTCAGCAATACTTTCACTAGGGAAAACGCTTGTGCAGTACTGACTGCACAACAAGCTATATTGCATGCACAAACTAAACATGAATTCTCAGGTTAATAACCTCTACATGGATTTCTTCTACTGAAGACTTATATTTTAAAATATACTGACAACAGTATCTGCATTTATATTGGCATTGATTTTTTTGTTTTGGGGTGCTGCCACGTGGGCAGAAAGAATTCACAAAAGCTTATGTGTCCATTACTTGTTACCTTATTCAGAATTGTTCTGTTTTGATAAAATATTCTCCCATATCTATAAAGTCTTTCTCCCATGCACTTGTAACAATAATTTGTTAAACCCAAAAGGAAAGAATTTGCCTTTGAAAACCAAATCCATGATATATGCGTATGCAAGATGTGGCTATCACATTACATGTTATGTTGTATTCCAGCGTAGTAAGCCAAGACCTGTCTGCTACGTGCATCAAATATTTGATTTCTTCTAAACACTGTTGTCTGGATAAAGGGTGAAAAATAACTATCAAACACCAGATTTATCACAACCAAATCCCTGGGGAAAAATTCTCTGAATGCCTTGTTCCAGCATAAAGGAAGAACACTAAAAAAAATTTAATGTGGCAGTTTTAAGCAATAAAATTTACTTTTCCACATCTGAGTTTTAAGAAAGCATCTTCCCCTTTTATTCATGTGTAGCATTCATTGTTTCATAACTGAATAGAAGCATCTTATGAAGCTGGAGTGAGTTGCCCAAACACACCTGCATGCATTTCTTACCTACCTGGAACAATATTGAGTGTTATGCTCCCTTCCCTAATTAAACATAATCAATTATAGCCTAAGGAGGGGCAAGGAAATTTCATCCATTGTGTTAAGATGAATGTTTGCTGTAGTGACAGGCACTAACATACAGAGCTGGTTGAATTATTTTTAAGAATTAGATACAGGTTTTTGAAAATTACTGTTGAAAAATAATTTCATTAATTCCATCATCTGAAAGAATCTTGCATAATTTGAAGACTGAAAGAAAATGTTTTTTTCAAATCATTTCCAAACATTGTTTGGCTGCCTCTAATAACAAATTAATGGTCCCAAAAAGAAAAAATACTCCCATCTGAAAGAAAAGCTATACGTATGCTCTTATGCAATCTCCTTTTATTTTTGGAAAAAAATAAACTTTAACAGGTTTTGGTGACATTTCTTTTTTTGGAGATACAGTCTTATGATATTTATCAGACATTTCAAACTGATTAACCAAAAATGCCATTTCCTTCCCTTACTTAATCTGATTCTTCTATTAAGCAACAGGTTTAACTTCTGTTTCTCTGTCAGGAGCCTATAATTTTAGGGACAAACACTAGAAAAATATTTGAGGAAAGGAAGCAATAGTTGTAATAGAAGCAATAGATTCTTGTATCAGAATTTATTTTGGAGCTTGAAAATTTAAATAAAATTAACCCATTAGTACAGAAAAAGTAAATCAGTAGTCATGGATGAAGAATTGAAATTATAAGAGTAATGTATTTCGTGATTGTAAGTATTGAACCTTCTGAATGTTAATCTGTGTTAACTGGATGTGTTCCTTACACTCTTCCTGAGAAGAAACTCTCGTCTTTCTGTATTTTTTCAGCTTGTAGTGATGGAGGATAATACAGAGTTCAGGAAACTGAATTGCTGGCACTGGCTGAGCAGGAAAACCTGAAATGCATGGTACAATTCCTAGGGGAGGAAAAGCCAGTCACAGCGCTATCATAAGCAAACTCCTGCTGGAGAGACTGTTCTGGCAAGTGTGGAATTTGAAGGTCTTAAACTCTGCAACACCGGAAAATCTTGAACTTTAAAGCCTGCTAGAGGCTGTGGTGGGGGGGGAGACACAATGTATCACTGACCTTGGAAAGTGCAGCCTGAAAAACACAAGGAAAATCACTTGCTGATAAAGCAAATCTGTTTCCTGGTTCAGGTAAGGAAAAAAGGTGAAAGCCCATTTAACTGAAACTCAATGTTTCTGGCAGAACTAAATGTGTGAGTAAGCTCTGAGCATGTGGGTTGTGCTAGGTGAAAGCTAGAGATCCCTTTGAACCTCCATGATTTTGTGACTATGTTCTCTTTCCTGATGTACTTCTTGTCATGGAGAGAATTTTTGCAACAAACATGGTTTTTCACTCTCAGGGAAGTAGCTTACTTTACATGTGTGATAAAATACAAGTTAAGCATTTCATATTGCTATACATTGAATTCTTCTGGAATTTCCTTTCCCAGAATGTAAGCAGTGTTGCCAGTGATGCTGATGCAGTACCATCAATCCTTAAATTTTTGTAAATTGTTGTTCCAATACGGCAATCATTCATTTAAAATTGGTAACGGTATGCCCTTTTACAGTAGCACCTTAATCACGTTTACATGTTAAATTATTAGACTTCCACTGAACCAAGGCAGAACTTAATCAATGTAGATCATCTGAAAATAAAGCTTTGACTTGTAACCTTGAGTATGAGTGGGGCTTTTAAATTGAACACACTAAAATAAATACAGAGGATAGAAAAACACTGGGTTCAGCCATCTCTAAGTTCACACTTGATCTATGCATAACAGAGTTTGTGGCTCAGATTTTATGGCTTACAAGTTTGGAACCCAAACACCTTCTTACATCACAATGTGCAAGACGTCATTGAGCGTGGAGTACAGTAGAGGTATGCCTAATCTTAGATATGTTGGATGTTAGGCAGGACAGGAAAAAAATTTTTACTGAATTAATTATTTTGAATTATTTGTCCACAATCAAGTTCAAGTGGTCTGGTTTTCTTATGTCGTTCTAAACAGAAGATATTTTTCTCTGATTGGTTTGGAAATAGAACACTGAAACTGAACTGTACAAATGTGCAAAGTTGTTCTGCTATCATTTATGCTAAAGAATTTTCCTCTATTAAATCATCATTTTGAATTGAAATACAGTAGCTGAAAATAACAGCACACTTTAGTTTCTGTTTCTTTAAAATTAATTGGGACACCAAGATGGAATTAGCAGCAGCGGCAGCCTCACAGCTGGAAGAAAGAAAAGACAATGGGGTTTAGTGACACACATTTTTTGGCCTTAGACAATAGTGAGGTTACTCACTATGATAAATATGAGTGTCCCCTGGCCAAATCTGTCTCAGGCTTGCACTCCTTGCTCTTTACTGTCAACTGCACATGACAATTGTGAGATGTTTACCCTATGAGACTTATCTAAAAACAGGAGTTTAAAACAGTCCATGCTCCATAATCCTCAATCATTGTGTGTGCAGCTCACTTTGAGAGTTCAATTTAAATGCAAGCTCCATGGTTGGAAGAAGTAAAGAATATGTGTTTGGGAGTGATTTTGTGAATAAAGTGAGTGAGAAAGAAGAATTTGAGTAATGGGTGTTCTGAGAGCATCCAGATATTAAAAAGACATGGTAAGATTATATCCCAGGAGATTATTGAATTGGGTGGCATCAGCTCAAAAAGAAACCAAAAAGGGAATTTCTAAACCAGTATTTTGTAAGTCAACTGCATGTCTTCCTGTAGCTGTAAACATTAAAACCAAGGCTTCAGCTAGCCATCCATTTCCTTAATGTTTTAATAGATTGTCTTGTCTATTTTGTAGATCATTTCTTCACTGAGTAAATTGAGTGCAAATGTTGTAAGGCATGGTACAACTTCTTTGTTTGCTGTAGTTTTTATCATTAAGTAATAAATAAGTTCAGCAGTGTAATAAGGATTGAGACCTGTTTTGGCTGTTTACTGTGCGAGAGTCAGAGCTGTCTTTTTTTATTGACCTGGAGCTCTTGTGATTTACTTTTTTAATAAACAGTGAAAACATTACTAGAGGCTAGCTGTTTTCAAGTAAATTAAGTTCTTTACTGTACCTGGTTTTGGAGTTTAATTATATACGTTAATTTTCCCATTGAGATCCAATGTCAAATGATAGGTTTCAAAATGAAGAGCAGAACTAGATATATTTATGATTGCAAGGAATGCTTTTGGCTTGTAAATCAGCATGGTAAAATACAAAAAAAGCAGACTTTCTTTATTGAATTCTTTATTTCTTTATTGTATTTGAATTATACATATATTTTTACCAAATTTATTTAAAGTACCATAACTAGAGAATAGTAGATCATAGACAATGTCTTGCTGTGTCTAGTTCATAGCAAGGTGCCTGAATTTTAATTTTCATGATTGTAAATGAATGTTGTAATGCTATACATAAGAAAACATTTCAAAGTGTAAAAACTCATGTACAGCCATGAAAGCTGTATTTTTATTGATGTCGAATCTCTTTTTTTCCCTGGGAATAGACTACTTGAAATAGACTGTATCTTTTAGCATGTGTTGTAATTGACTTTCTGGAGTCATAAAACAGAGTAGATTATGGAAGGAATAGTTTTTGTCTGAGATGAAGATTGTCTTGAGTTACAGTCTTAGCTCTCTCTGGCAATGATGGCAGTCCACTAAAGGAGACTACTGTGTACTATTCAGTAGGGTTTATTTTGCAAACCATCGTTAGAATGCATAAGCTTAAAACTGAATTTCAAAGTATACTATAACTGTGTTCATTTTCTCATTTATCCACCTTATAGTAAAAACATAGCATAATTAAAAATGTTCCCATTTAGTTTTTAAATTAATTATCTCTTTTAAATTTGAAGAATCAATTAAAGAAAAATTGCTTGAAAATCACCAGCCAAAAAATCATCAACTTTACATTGTTAAGTTCTTGAAAAATCATCCTATTTACTCACACCATTAAGAAAATAATTGCGTAGCATATTTGGAGGCCCAAAACTTTCGAATGCTTTAGTGTTTTTTCTTCTGTGTATGCTGTAACTAATGCAAGTTAGTTGAAACTGCAGAGTACTTCACTGTTTTGTACATTCGTCTCATAATTAGTGTCTTCATAAACAATTAGCTTGTATAAAAATTTAGTTTAATAGCTGCAGAAAGAACCCATTTTTCTTAATTAAAGAAAAAGTGGGGGAACACAGGACAATTTTTAGCTATGGTCATTATATTACATTTCTTTATATATATTCCATATTCTTTTGCTTCCTTTTTTAATTTTGCTTCTACTGCTTTTTCATTGCACTTGTCGTGTTTGCTTCTTTAGACAGAAAATGATGACAAAAAAATGCATATTTATAGATATTTGCACAAGAGTTGGAAAAATTAGTAGATACTACTACTACCACCATTAAAATAACAATTATTAAAAAAGGAATATTGTATTAGGATAATAATAGAGAAAAATGTCTATGCTTTGTAATTCAGGAAAAAACTTAAAAGTACCAAGTGCTTTTTGTATATCTTCAGTGGATATTGCACTCAGAACTTGGCAAAACATTCTCACTACCTTAGGGAATACTTCCTCACCGATTTTTTTGGAGACTTTCTGGCAGGCATATAAAATATAAGAGTAATGTTCACGTCATTTACTCAAGAATTGAGTTAAAAATATATCTTGACAAAACACTCTTACTACTTTGATACTGCATTGACATATTTGCATTGTATGTAATGTGAAGAAAAGCAAGGAAAAAGTTCCACACCTCTTAGCAAAGGTATTTTTTCTCTTTCAAGCATTGACATCACTTGACAGATATCAACAGGATTCAGGCTCAGTGCAGTGGAAACTAAGCAGGCAACAGAAACGTGAGATTGATTTTCGTTCACCATGTACTTCTAGAATATGAATAAGTATACATTTTTGTATATGCAACATACATCTGTATCTGTAGCAGATTTTTTTTTCCTTTGTGGCAGGTGCGTTGCCTTTTGAAAAAGGGAGTAAAGGCAGTGTCAGTTTGGCTGCAGCAGACTTCAGGCAGAACTGCCCGTGTCCGTATGGCTGGGCTGTAGTGCCTGCAGGCAATGCTCAAACACAGTACCTTTGACTCCCTGCCTCATTGTGAGAAAACATAAAGGAGGAGGCAATCTTTTCACCGCTGTGCTGGGCCATGGCTTCCTCCTTTTTTTTTTTTTTTTTTTGGTGAAACAAGGTGTAGCAATGCATCTCTAACATTAGCTCAGCTAGCTTGGTTCCCCTGAGCCTCGAACTGCAAAGACTCCAGTGGCAAATTCAACCATGCTGTCATGTTGACAGGATATGGAACTACTGTAAAAGTAGATTAGGATTTTCTGAAGATATTTCTGTATATGGAGTTTTTTGTGAGTACTAACAAAACGAGGCTTTATTTTTGATATGATTTTGAGCCTTATCCCTTGCTTTGTTAGAGGAAAGCATATTTTTTGCTGCTAAAATATGTAAACAATACACTGTTTATGTGCTTATATTTCCCGTAATGATATTTTAGTATCCGTGACTAATAGCTACAAGTGAATCTACAGATGTGGAATAGTTTGGGTCTGCCAAAGATGTTTTGATGCATCTTTGATATATTTAGATGGGTGATGCTCAGTGTATGGTTATTACCATCTCTTACTATAGTACTAGCACATCAAATGCAAGGTTCAAATTATGGGGTAAGAAAAGAACGCTAAAAGTGATGATCTATTCCCTAAAGCTCATTTAGTCTAAACAGATGATTTAAGCAGATGAAAAAATGGAGGAGAGATAACAGAGTGAGAAAATTTCACCTAAGGTTGCTGTCTGTCAGTAGTTTTATATCTTTAATCCCACTGAAATATTCTGGGAAGGCTTTGAAGAGTCAATCATACAGAGATCAGTAGCAATTTAAAAATATGTGTACATGTTAAATTTGTAATTTAGGAGGAGAAACATATTGCCATGGTTTTTGTTCACAGTATGGTAAACATTTTTCTGGAAAACACTTTGCTGTTCTGCTTTGTTCTGATCGCTGTTATTTTACTGTGTCAGGAAGCAGGGATTTTTTAGTAACTCCAGGCAGTACCTTGATCAAAGTAGCTAAGTAGCTGTGCATAAGTCTCAGTATCTCATGAGTCTTTGTGAATCAGCACTTCTTCATTCTTAAAGTGCTGACATTGAGGATAGTTATATTTCTTTCACAAGAAGTGGAGGAAATAAAGAAGTTCTGGAGCTTGAGTCTAATTTGGGGCTGTTTTTTATAATTAGTTAATAAGTTGTTTTGCAACATCAAATAAAATATCACCAAATAGATTTGATGCCCTGATCAAATCTTGCCAAAGCCTGCATGCAGCCAAAAGTACAGGACAAAAGCATGGTTAGGAAGACCTGTGACTGGGGATTTAGTTTCCTTTGACATTTGTGAATAGGGTCGCCTAATAGCCTGTCAATGTTTGCAAGGCTTTCTGAAATATTTTTTAGAGGAAAAGTGATGATGCATTAAGCAATGAAATAGTTTCAGTGTGGTGTCTCAGAAATTTTCCGTGATAAGGACTAACACATCTCCCTAGCCAAATGAAAGTGGTGTTATTTTTTTACTGTCTTAGTGTTTTCCAGTCTATCAATATAATAGAAAATCCAGTAGGACAGAAATCAAATTGCAAGTAATCATGTTCATATTTTCTATTTCTGTGTAATTAAAAAAAAAAAACTTCTCAGGTTTTCTTTCCCCCATTTTCCTCGTTTTCTCCTCTTTCTCCTTCTATTTTAACTTTATATTTTCTTAAAACAGTTTTCCCCATTGCAGCAGTAGCCCCTAAGAACAATCATTGACTGCATGTGAAAATACTTCATGTGATGGCTTAAGTCTCTTTCCTTCTAATGCTGATAGTTGAGTGGCTAAGGATGACAAAAATTATGTATTTACACTGCAGTTATAGGAATTATATGGTTTACTGTCTGAGTACCATTCTGCACCCTGGTAATTATCATGATATTAAATAGCTGAGTGTCATCATAGAAGGAACACAAGTCATTACTACGGTCTACATATGATAACTCTTAAACATAATTGCTATGTAATCTTCAGGTGATTGAATTATCATTCAGACCCATGCCGACAGCACAGTTATGCATAAAAAAATCCCTGCTTCATCAAAGATTACTGCTGTTTCTTTTTTTAATTGAAATATTTTCAAAACATGGAAATTCAGGGACAGATTCTGGAAAAATGTGTCCCTTTAACTCAGCTTTATGAGAACACTTACGCAGCTGCAACAATGATGTAGGAACAGAAGGGATACTTGCCTTATCATGGACATCTTGTTGTGAATCCACAAAACTACGTGACCCTGACCAGCTCTGGGTCAGATACCTGACTGTTAAGGCTACTTTGGCTGATGTAACAAAGTGGTACCAGCTGGTGATTGTCTTGGATGTGATTTTATG
>VZRF01009743.1:0-80845 GCA_013396875.1 Vireo altiloquus
TCCCGCACCTTCCCTTCCCTTTGCTGCTGCTTGGCCGAGCTCAGGATCCTTCCTGGGGCTGTTCCCTTTTTGGGGTGATGTGGTCCTGCCTGAATCACCTGGATCACCCAGGGGTGCTGGCTGTGGGATCTGGCCAGGCTGGGTGTCCCCATGGGGTCTGGCCATGCCTGGGCTCAGCTGCTGCCCACTCCTGGTTCCTGGGTTTAGCCTCGATGGTGGGGCTGGAATCACTGGGGAGGCTGAGAGCTCCTCTTCTTGTATGGCCTTCACATGGCCTGGAGATGTTCCCATCTCTTGGCTCAAGATAACAACCTTTGGGCACAGCTAGGTGTGGAATACAGTAACATTTTGGGCTACCCAGGACACTCCCTTAGCAGCCAGGCTGGGAAGGGCTGTTTGGCTGGGGGAGCACTCACTGAGCCCTCAGTTTCCCATGGAACTGTGTTTCATGAGAGGTGAGCCTTAAGCGATGTCTTCCCGTGGGAGGTTTTGCATTTTCTGCTGGACATGTCGACCATGTGATGCCAACACTCCCAGGGACATTAAACCCCTCACTCCCCTCGTGGTCCAGCCATTCCCAGCTCTGTTTGCTTGTTGTACAGGTAGGAAGGATGAGGGCAAGCCTGAGTTCTTTTTTCTCATAACTCCACCATTGGTTGTACTCATTTCAGCCATTCTCTCCCTCTCTTTTCTTTCTGAACCCCAACTCCATCACCACCACCTTCTCCACTGCTTCCTCTTGGCAGTGGTTTCTCTGCCTCTCCCCAGCGCTCCCAGTTTCACTCTCCCACACTTTCCTCTCCATGATCTCTCAGAAGAATATACTGGAAATGCACCTGACTTGTGCTGTCAGCATTTTTAACCCTATGCTCCTCCTCCAAGACTTATTTGGATTCCATTTACAGTTTCACCCATCCCTGCTTATAAATGGTAGTGTTAAGTAAAGTGTACAGTTTTGCTCAACTTCTATTAAAATTTTTTTTTTTCAAGAAAATATAATTTTTCCATTGGAAAGAAAATTTTTTTTTCAATGAGTTTTAAACTCATTTTTGTAGCAGTCAATGAAAAAGTGGACAAACAGGTGAAACATGTGTTTATCTGCTGTCCAGCCCCAAGGGGTTACTTTGTTCTTAATTCATACTCCTTCTATTCTCTCATTTATTTAAAAATCTAAAGTCTCACCAGCAGTTCCCTGGGATAAGAATCCTGGATTAACTTGGAGTTGCTCAGCTCTGTAAGGATCTCGAGCACACAGCTCAGGCCCTTTGCCTTCAACACTGGTTACACAGACTAGGTCTGGAACCCTCAGGCAGATCATAGAGGGCTTATAAATCCTTCCTGAATGCAATTCAAAGCTTTAAACCACTGAAAAATCTTCTGAATTGTTTCCATTGAAACTTCCTGTGGTAAAAGAGGTGTTAATGAACGCAAAGCAGTGTCTGATGCTTTGCCAGGGTCGGTGCGTGTTTTGGAGGATGGAATTGAGGATCTGAGTGTTTGGAGGGAAAGCTGGAAGCTGAGCACTGCTCCTCTTCCCTGAGGCCCTCTTGGGTTTGGTTTTCATTTCTTTTACTGGCTTGTGCACGAGCGTGTGTTTTATTGCAACATCCCACCCAGAGGGAAGGACCAGGAATCCCAGGGCTGGGCAGGTGAAGGACTTCATGCTGAAGGTGTTGAGCCCCAAACACATCCGTTTAACCCTGAGTGTGGAAATTGTTCCCTGAGATGCAGAAATCAGGGTGGGTGAATTACTGAAGTGCCAGGGAGGAAAATTTTCCCGTTTTCCTGCAAGTTTTGGGTTGGTCTGACTCCAGTGAGCTCTCCTGCAGCCCCTCTGAAACCGGTCAAAGAAGTGACCTTAAAGAGTCACAGAATGGCTTCGGTTGGAAGAGACCTTAAAGATCATCTCATTCCACTCTGTGCCATGGGGATGAGCCTCGTCCAAGCTGGCCTTGGAGATTTCCAGGGATGGGGCATCTCCTCTGAGATTCAGAGAACTCAACTTCAACTTTATCCCACTGCTGTTGCCTCTGGTGCTGGTGCAACCCCTTCCCTTCAGCATCCCTGATTTATCCCTGGCCTGTGAATCAAGGGAGTCATTGTGTGACAATGCATCAGCAGAGTCCCAGAGGGTCTGGGAAGATTGTATGTGGTGTTGTGATGGGATGGAGATGTCTCCTCCTCTGACCGTGGTGGTTATTGCTGCATCAGAGGGCTTGGAGTGTGACCCTGAGTGGCAAGAGGCTGATGGGTGAGGGGTGCCCAAAAAGGTCACCCCAAACTGAGCCTGGTGTGCCAGGACTCTCCTGCCCCACGGGGAGCTGTGCCCTGGTGTGGGACAGCTCCCACCCCAGAACAGGCACACAGGGAGGGTTCCACATGACCTCGTTGAATTTCTGTGCACATTCTGCCACAGAACCTCCTGGCCAGCCCCGAACGAGTCACCGAGAGCCAGAGCTGGTGCTCATCAGCTGTTGGAACCTCCTGCCTTAATTTTTGGCTCTCCATGCCCCAGTCATTCTCTGTGGGACGGCAGGAGAAAGCATCTCCCTGCTGTCGGGTCACTGAGGGGATGGGCAGGTTTGTGAGGCTCTTGAAGGCTGCAGCATCCAACAGATTTGGAGATGGCCCCAGGTACCACCTCTCATGCTTAGACTCGTTTGGCCAAAGCCTTGACAAGGATGTGAACCAGGTGTGGGCACACCTTGCTGTGCTGGGCTGTGCACAATGTATCACCAGATGCATCTACATTTGTCTAGTTGGCCTTATTTACCTGAATTTTAATATTTTTAGCTAGATAATTTAACTTTTTGGAAAGTTTTGGCCACCTGAAGGTCAAATATACTCAGATTTTATATGTCATCTGAATAGTCTTTAGTCCTCATCTTTAGTCCTCAAACTAAAGCAATTAAAAAGAAAAACAAAAAGGACAAAACGCAGAACTTTTCCAATTTGCCACTGTTTTGAAGCACCTTGCTCTTGCCCAGCGAGGCTTCACACGAGGCCCTCGGGGAAGCTCCTGCTGATAAAATGAGTTGTTCACACACGGGAGCAGCGATGTCCAAGAGCACTGGGCTCAGGGAATGCTTTGGCGAGGAGTGGCAGTGCCAGGCAGGCACGTCCACAGCGAGGGCAGTCAGTGCCCTGCTAACGAGGTCAAGGGCCACTAATGGGGCCTGGCTAGGAGCCTGCAGAGACACTCTGGGAACTGCACAAGGAGGACTCCGGTGATGGAGTCAGGGCCAAGAGCTTCCCTGTGACCTCAGATGTCCCCCAGAGCTGGTTGGGATGCAGGACCTGTGTCCTCCTGCAGGTTCAGGGGAGTAGTTTCCTTCCTCAGGAAAGGTCACCAGATCTTTTCCCCCAAGATAGCAGCCCTGAGGTGGGCTGTTCCAGGTCCATTCTTGTCCACTGGCAAACCTTGGATAATCTTTTTTCATCCCTCCATCTCCCCATCCCACAAGACAAGGGTCCTGTTGCTCCTCCAGCTGCATGATGTGCAGCAAGACAGGGATGGAAGAGGCTGCCCAAAGGCAGTTCTGACCTCCCAGCAGGCAGAGGAACAGCTGAACTTGCTCTGCATTTAGAAGGAAGTACTGTGAGCTAGAAAAGATGCTAAAAGGAAAAAAAAAATCAGCATCAACCCTAAACCCCCTAAGTGCTGCAGTCTGTTTGTGCTTCCAGAGCTTTGCTGTGGATTTTAATCCTTTAGGGACGGTGACCGCACGCGTCCCACACCGAACGCTGCCCTTCATCCCTGGAGGGGCCATTCCCAAGGATGCATCCCAGAAATTCCCACATTGTGCTGAGGATGAGGGGCCAGCCCTGCTCGGGGCTGGCTGAGCTCTGGCCCCGCTGCTTTGGGAAGGCGCCGGGATGGACCGCACTGGCTCCGGCTTGCGTAAGCTTTAATCTAAAGTTGGAGATGTTTTGAGCTGATCTGTGTTAATGTTGGGTGGAATTAACATGCATACGGAGAGACCACGTGATGCCCTCCAACCTCCCCCTTTTTTTTTTTTTTTCCCATTTTTTTTTTCCCATCACTTTAACGGATTCCTGCCAAATCAGAGCCTGGCAGGGCCGGGCTGCCGCCGCCGGCAGGATGCCCGTGGTCTCTGTCCTTTACAAGGGAGCCATCATCATCAGCAGGTAACCTTCCCAGCTGGGATGGCAACGGGGAGGGGGCCCTGGGAGGGTCCCATGGCTTCCACTTGCAGCCAAGGTTCTTCCAGTGTGGCTTCTCCAGGCGGCAGGGACTGCGGGAAGAGCCCAGGATGCTGTCGCTGGTTGGGTTTTGAGCGCTGGTGGCATCAGCAGAGCTCGGGGCTGCTGGGCAGCCGTGCCTTGGAGCAGGGATGATGATAAGAGGTGATGGCAGGGGGATGATGATAAGAGTTGATCGTATCAAGGAGGCATCTGCTCCGCTGGAACTGTATCCGTATGGCGCCTTCCAGCCTGCCCTCAGCGCCCAGGGCTCACCCTGGGGAATTTCCTCAGTGATTTACTCAAAATACCCTGAAAATCCTGGGCGGGGGATTGAAGCAGCCTGGGCCCAGGGCTGCTCTGCCTTCCTGGGATGCCTTGGAGCTCCATTTTTCAATAGCCAGGTTGTTTGTTCAGTCTTGAGTACAGTGCGAGGATAGCTAGGAGTGACGTTTTTTAACGGGGAGAAAACACTTCCAGTCTGATCTCAGAGGTGGAACTCACTGGCTTTGCAGGATAGCTCCACATTTTGAGTTTTATTTTGGGTTCCTGAGTAGTCCCTGGGGGTTATTCTTATCCTGCATCCCGCTGGGTTTGGAGCAGCCTCTCGTTTCCCACGGTGTTGTTCCTCCTCATCTGTGTTCAGATCTGGGACCTGATATCGATTGGGAAACACCTTTTCTCTTGCAGCTTAAATGCTGGGGAGTGTTTTGGGAGCTCCTCACCCCTGGTTTCCCACCTGGCACATCTGGTTTGGGGTTTCTCAGATTAGGGTTCATCCACGCTGAGGAGCCCAAGGGAAGTGCTGGTGGTCCCAGGTTTGGAATGTGGCATCCGTGGTTGGGGCAGGGTGTTTTTGGGGTCATTCATTTGGGACGATGCCTAAGGGTGTTTAGGGGGAGGCTGTGGGATGTTTTGGGGAGTCTCAGATGTGTGATGCTCTTCCACCTGCTCTGGCTTGTGATGAGAAGCTCCCACCAGACCAGGCGGGACTTGGAGCAGCTCAGCAGCTCTTGCATCCCCTTTTCCAGACCCTCTGCCTTCACTAAAAACCTTGGGAGTGGACTGTGCCCGGTTGCCTTCATTACAGGCTGCCTGTGTTTGTGAAACTGCTTTATTCCCAGAGCACGGGTCCGAGCTCTGATCTCATTTCCCGGGAGCTGCACAGCTGTGCAGCCCCGATAATCCAGGGTAATGAATCACAGACAGGTCCAGCAGATTTGCTGGGTGGGGAGGATGATGTTCAGCCCTGCACATTTTCTCTCATTTATCTGTGTAAACTTCAGGGGGGGCTGCCTCGGGGCTGATTTTTGCCCGTGTGGGTGCAGCAATGGGGCTGTCCCTCAGTCTGGGTGTCTGCAGAGCCCAGGCTGGAGGGGACACTGAGCCTCTGTGTGTCCTGCTGGCCACTTGTGCCTCTGTTCTTCCTGGCCCGTGGCAGAAATCTGCTCCTCCTGTCTCCCGCAGGACACTGATGGGGCCGTACGGGATGGATCGAACTGTGCACTGCTTCGACTTCTACGACTGCGCAAACGGGCTGGGTGAGTACCAGGGACACCTGGGGGGCTGCCACACCTCAAACTGCCCCTGCTCCCCAGAGCCTGGGCCAGGGTGTGCCTCCCTGTGCAAATTCTGGCGTCTCACCAGTTCTTGTGTCTTGCACCTGCCTGTGCTGAGCATCTTCCGTGCCTTCTGCTGCTGTGACATCAAGAGAATGTAAAAATCCCGACTAATTCCATGGAAATGGTGGGCAGCCAGTGCTGGGAGCTGTGCAGGAGCCCAGGGCCACAACCCCTGCCCCGAGCAAGATGAGGGGGATGGGTCTTTCAGGATTTTCTAAATTAAACCAATTAAAATGTTAAATAAATTAATAGAATCCCCAGCACATCCCTGCCCCTCTGCAGATTTCTTCCCCAGAAAGCCATCCCAGAGGGTGATGGAAGGTGCTTCCTGCAGCTCTCCTGGGGACTGGGCTGTGCCAGCTGGGTTTGGGAAGTTTGGCCCACGGGGAAGGGAATGAGCACTGCGTGAATCAGGTGTCCTTGCACAGTGCTCTGAACTTCAAAGCGTGGAGGAGAAGGGAAAAGAGAAGGGAAAAGAGAAGGTCACATCCATCAGGAGGTGAGAAAGTCCCAGGTTCATGACACTCAGCCCAGAGGGATCCAGCACAGCATTTCTTCTGAGCTCTGTGTATCCAGTGGTGCTCTGCCACACACTTTATAAATCCATCAGGGTTTTGCAGTCTCTCCATTAATTCTTAATTGTGAGTGCAGCCCACCCACCCACAGAGCAGCTGGGGACCTCTTGGTGAGATCCCTGAATCAGCATTTGGGACAACTCCTGAGGAGTCACCAGAGAAACAAGTTCGGGTTTCCTGAGAGCTGAGATTAATTATAGATGAATTATTGGCTGTTTCCAGCTCTGGGGTAACAGGACTTTCTGCTTTCTGGTATTGCTGACCCTTCCCCCAGTCATGAGGTTCACAGGAGCTCAGAGAAATGTCTTTACTATATGGTATTTTAATCTTCAGAGGTGGATTTGGTTGAGTTGATGGGATTTCAGCTACTGGGTTAGATTAGCTCGTTAAAGGAAGAGACCCACAAAAGCCTGGTGGGGCCATCACTGACCTCTGGAAGAAGTGACAGATGTGCAGCCCTTTGTGAGCCACTTCACTGGGTTCCAGTTCCTCTCCTTTCCCCCAGTCTGTGCCCAGGGGGTCTTCACAGGGTCTGGCAGATCCTCTACAGCAAATTGTGATGTGCTGGAGGAAGCTACAATAATGTGGATTTCCTAATGCCATCATCAGCTGCCTTCATCCTCTCCTGTGAGGTTTGAAGCCCTCAAGACAAGCAATCATCATCCAGAAATCATGGAATGGTTTGAGTTGGAAGGGACATTAGAACTCATCTCATTCCACCACCCTGCCATGGGCAGGGACACATTCCACTATCCCAGGCTGCTCTAAGCCCCAATGTCCAACCTGGCCTTGGGCACTGCCAGGGATCCAGGGGCAGCCACAGCTTCTCTGGGCACCCTGTGCCAGGGCCTGCCCACCCTCCCAGGGAACAATTCCTTCCCAATATCCCATCCAGCCCTGCCCTCTGGCAGCCTAATCATCCCTCTCTGATGAGTGGTGCTTGCAGAATCCCTGTCTGCCATAGGTGCAGCTGCTCAGAGTAGGTTTATTTGGAAAAAGGAAGAGCCTTCATGAGTTTCTTGGGCTGGATGCAGATGTTATCCCAGCAGTTTCTGGGGCTGGATGCAGATGTTATCCCAGCAGTTTCTCGGGCTGGATGCAGGTGTTATCCCAGCAGTTTCTGGGGCTGGATGCAGATGTTATCCCAGCAGTTTCTCGGGCTGGATGCAGATGTTATCCCAGCAGTTTCTGGAGCTGGATGCAGATGTTATCCCAGCAGTTTCTGGGGCTGGATGTGAGCATCATCCCAGGAGTTCCTTTGGAGCAGCATCACTGCTCGATGCCAGGTCAGCGTTTGGCCGCAGGTCTGTTGCTCTGTGGCTTTAGGTGGAAAGCCACATGTGAACCTCAGCAGAAGTTCAAAGGGGTTACCTGGCAGCTCCTCAAACCTGAACCTCGAATTAAAGAATAGCCATCAAAGGGAAGTGCTGATTAAGGAGCATTTCTCAGAAACACTGAGATCCCATTATCTTGACCTTCATCTGCTTAGGACAGGGCAGTGAGTGATTCACCTCCAATCTGTCCCTTCCTCCAGACAGAAAAAGCTGGCAGGGGCTGCAAGATCAACAGAGGGATTAAGGGAAATGTAATTGAACATTGCCAGCTTAGGCACAGAGCAGGCTGCCCCTCTCCGTGCCCGGCTCGGCAGCCGGTGGGGTCAGGATGCTCCCGGGATGATCCCAGTTGGACTAAACAACCAGATTAGCCAGGACACCCCCTGACCTGTGGGACACGGATCCAGGAGCAGGTGAGATTATAGCCTGGGAACTGTGACTCTGGCATTAGTGGGAGCGGGATTAGAGGCACCAGAGGAGCTCGAGGGTCTTGGAGAAATGTATAGGATCGTTAAGAGCCTAAAGGAAACACAGAGTTGGGCAGTTGCACCTCTAAGTCCATCTGGAGTTTTCCTGGCAAACTTTGTTCTGCAAAAGAGAAAAAAACAGCAATGTGGGCATCAGCTCCAGGACCTTTGCCAGAAAGGAAAGATTAAATAGAGGGATCCAAAATAGGCTAGATTATCTGGCCCTAAGTATGACTTAATAAGCATTATACTGGGACTTTGAGGCTGTGATAATTAAAGAGCCGTTATTTACCTACACTCGGTCCCAAAAAGAAATCTGATTGAAGTAAATATTTTTACAGAATGTAATAAAATATCGTCCCCGGAATGCTGCCACCACAATCCTGGATGATTTGTGTTTGCTGCCATCAGTCACCCACTGTCCCCTGGCTTGGTCTGAGCCCTGGAAGGGGTGAGCCCTCCCTCCTCCTCCTCCCTGCCCCAGTGGGGACTCTCCAGTGGGTTTTGGGGGCAGGACCAGCACCCAGAGCACCTTTCTGGTGAGGTGATGGGTGTGAGTAGTGGGTAGAGCTCGGCAGCATCCAGCTGCTTTCCCAACAAGGGAGTTAAAACTTGGGGATTTTTCCTGTCCCCGTCCAAGTTTGAGTGTGTCTGGAGCAATACTGTGAGTAATCACTGATTTTAATAACGAGATCGGATTTTCTCCTGACATCGTTGGGGATAAAGGAGGATTTGGAGATGCTTCAGCTATATTAAGGCATTATTACAATTGATTTGCAGACACAAAAGGGAAATGAGTCATTATTGATTTGATACCTCGGCACAGGCACCTGTCCCACGCTGGGCTGCTGGGGGATGCTGAGCCTCTGCAAGGTGCAGATTTTTATGTGATTTGTCTGATGGGCTTCATCACTCCCAATTCCTTCATGTTCCAGAGTGAAGAAAGATGTAGGATGACTTCCTGAGTCATCCCCTTGGCCGGGGCTGGACTTCCCGATCCAGGGGAACCGATGGGGCTTTGCCTCTGCAGGATCCCTCATGCTGGGGTTTCTCAAGCCCATCCCAAGTGTGCCCCTGTTCCCTGGGGGTCACTGCAGAGCCCAGCAGAGGGATCCCCTGGCTCCACAGGGAGCAGAGAAATTTCCAGCTGAGCATCCCTGGCCATGAGCAGGTTTTACCTTCTGCCCACTGCTGCAGCATCTCCTCCCCACTTTGGTCCCCAGGTGCCTGACCTGACCCACACCTCAGTCAGGCTCGTGCTGCTCACAGATACTTTTGTTTGGGGGCAATATTTCCAATTTGAGTGAATTTCTTTTGAAATGCAATGGAGAACAACGTTAGTGCCCATTCCTGAGGTGTTCTGCTGTGAGTTCCCTGTTCCAGCAGTAAAACAACTCCTCACGAGTGCCTGGACAATGCATTGAGCCTGGGGAATTAAGCCCAGTCCAGCACTCAGACAGGGCTGGGGTTTGGAGCTCGAGAAAAGCAGCAATTGGTGCATAGGGGAATGAACTGGAAAACTGTAATCATCTAGTTTTAAGCTAATTTAATATAGAAGTGACTCGAGAGACAAAGTCTTTCTCTAGAGGCAAATGAAAACTGTGAGGGGCCTGGGAGCAGAGTTTGGGTTATAAAAGGAAGGGAAACAGGGATGGAAATAGTGCCCTGTCCAGAGTGATCCTGGTCCAGGATCTGCATCGCTCCCGCCTGTTTCAGAAAGGGTTCCCATGTTTTGGGGAAGGAGCTGTGCCCTGTTTCCCTGGAGGGAGGAGTTTCCTGCAGCCCAGGAGCTCTCCAGAGCCCGGAGCAGCCCTTCAGCAGCCGGAGGACGGAGCTGGCCCCTCGGTGGCACTGCCTGTCCCCAGCATGCCCTCCTGGCCAGAGCAGCAAAATGCCTGACCGGCGGCTCTCAGGGGAGATTTGTTAATTAAAGCCAAGCTTTTTAATCCCTCTGTCCACAGCCTGGATCTTCGAAGTAGGACTTAATGAGCCCTGGATAAATAAGTCTCTTGGACCTTTTCCTGCCGGCCAGCTTACGCTGGCCAGCAGGGCTGGGTCCCGTGGCCGGAGGGGTGGCTGTGAGGAGCAGGAGCTCTGTGCCCAGCTGCTGCAGGGCCCCTGAGCTCTGGGGGTGGTTCAGAGATGAAACAGGGGTCACCTCTGTGCTCCTGCCCCAGCTGCTCCTCCCAGGCCAAGCTCGGACAGAAGTGGCTGCTCCTGGCGTGTGGCTCTGCCATGGGTGGCTGTGTCAAAGGCTGAGGTGCTGCTGGGGCCTGGCAGGTGAGCAGAGATGTCCCCAACACTGTGATGTCCCTGGGGCTTGTCCAGATGTGCACAGGGAAGGGATCTCCTGGAACCTTTGTCACCAGGAATGTTTTCGTCTGCAGCAGGAGCAGATCCCAATGATGAGCTGGGAGCTGCTGGAGAGAGGCCAGAGGAGGCCACAGAGATGCTCCAAGGGCTGGAGCCTCTCTGCTCTGGAGCCAGGCTGGGAGAGCTGGGGGTGCTCACCTGGAGAGGAGAAGGCTCCAGGGAGAGCTCAGAGCCCCTTGCAGGGCCTAAAGGGGCTCCAGGAGAGCTGGAGAGGGACTGGGGACAAGGCATGGAGGGACAGGAGACAGGGAATGGCTTCCCAGTGCCAGAGGGCAGGGCTGGATGGGATATTGGGAAGGAATTGTTCCCTGGGAGGGTGGGCAGGCCCTGGCACAGGGTGCCCAGAGCAGCTGTGGCTGCCCCTGGATCCCTGGCAGTGTCCAAGGCCAGGTTGGACATTGGGGCTTGGAGCAGCCTGGGACAGTGGGAGGTGTCCCTGCCATGGCAGAGGTGGAATGGGATGAGCTTTGAGGTCCCTTCCAAGCCAAACCATTCCATGACTCTGAATTCCAGGTTGGGGCTGCATCCCCCAGAGGTGGCCTGTGCAACCTCTCATTCTCCTGCCTTTGTGTCATGGGCTGTGCTTCTCCTCCAGGCATTAAGGTCATCGGTGGCATCAAGGAACTCACTGGAGAAGAATATGGAGTTTATGTCAAGAGGATCCTTCCAGGGGGTGTTGCTTACGCAGATGGTGAGTGAAACACAGGGCAGAGTGCTAGGAGCTCTGAGAACAGCCCCCATCGAGGGTATTTATTTCATACACTTGTTTTGTACCTTATTAGATATTTTGGGTGCTTGCTCAGAGATTTTCCAGCGGTTGGGGGTATTTTTTTAGTGTGGTAGTTGTTCTAACATCTGATAGCAGCCTCGGATTGGCTTCTCAGCATCTGTACCCTTGCTCTGTGTGTGTAGAGCATGACCCATCTCTGCCACACCAGAGCTTTCCTGTCCCTTCCCACCTCCCTGTGGCCCCAAAACGACCAGAGCTCCTTTTGCAAACTCAGCTCTGCTCTGGGTCACTGATTTCATTCTGAATATGTTCAACTAAGTAGGTATTAGGGGAGCAGAGCTCACCTTTCACAACTTCTGCTGAAAAGATTTTTTTTCCCCAGCTGTTACATCATTTCTCTGTCCAAAAAAGGAAAATAAATCCAGAACAGGTGGAAGTGCCTCTTGTGGTTTTCTGCCCGACCTCAAACTGAACTGCTTGACCTCAAAGTGAATTAAGCAAAAGCTTTATTGCAGTTTTCAGTATTTGCTTTTGCAACTTCCTAGAGCAGAGGAAGTGCTGGGACACCGGCACGGGGTTGTTCCGGGAGGCTGCAGAAACTTCATTTCTGGGCATCTGGAAAAACAGGTCGGACGAGCATCTCTGGAACGACCAATGCATTTTTCATCCTGTCTCTGGGCACAGGGAGGAACTGCCCAGCCTCTCCCAGTCCCTTCAAGCTGTATTTTCCACAGTTTCTATCCATTAGTTTTCCTTTCTAGGGCGCCTGCAGCCAGGAGACCAGATCCTGGAGGTCAATGGAGATTCCCTAATTGGGGTTACGAGCGAGAGGTACCACATCCAAATGGAAATTTTCCATTCCTGTTGCTTTTGTGTGATTCTGTGAAGTGGCTTTGGCTGAGGGTTGCGTGGAGGACACCAGGGCATCACTCTGTGTGCTGTTCCCAAGAGCCAGCTTGGAAATTATCAGACAGAAAGATTCGATATAAAAATAGACCAGTGAGCCCAAACGTGAGCTACTCAGCCATTTCCCCCAAATGCTGGGTTTTAAACAGCCCCTGGCACCCCCACTCCATCTGCTGCAGCTTCCCAGCACGTCCTGCAGTTCCCAGCACAGGAGATTAGCTGGTGCCTGAGCCTGACAGTGCTGCTCCATGAAGGGAATTCCTTCTGGAGCCTTCATGCAGCCCCTCAGCTCCCCACCAAGAGAATAATTAACAGCTCCACAGGAGCACCAACACTTTGGGGGCTCTCCTTCCCCATTAATGGCACTATCCCATTGTCTGCTTTGAACTCCTGCACAGGGTGCCGAGGCTGGATGGGAAGCAGCACGAGGAGCTGGTCCTGCTCCCAAAGCCCCAGAGGTGGTGGTGGACATGGTGATGTCCATGAGAACACCTCTGTGGCTGTGGGAGGCTGTGCCTGGCTCCCAGGGGTGCCTGTAGTTTGACCCAGAAAAGGCTGCCCCTGAGATGGGAACTTCCCCAGATGGAGAATCACAGAATCATGGAATGGTGTGGGTTGGAAGGGATGTTAGAGACCACCTCATTCCAGCCCCCTGCCACGGGCTGTGCAGGAGGATGTGCTCACCACCACAGCCATCTTCTGGGTTTGATTATCAGGGACTTCTTACTTATGGCAGAAGTGGGAAAATCGGGATGTGGCTTGGCTGCCCTTCGGCCTCACAGCCAGGGCAGGGAACAAGGCTGCTCCACAGGCCAAAGCCTCGGCTGCCAGCAGGGTTTGCCCAGGTCAGGGCTCTCTGCCCAGCTTTGAGGCAAGCAGGGTAAGACCACTGGAGCACCACTGGGAGCTGGGATTGATGTGTCATGGTCCTTGTGTTCCAGGGCCGTGGACATCCTAAGGACGGCGTCAGCCACCAGCCACATGCGCCTTCTGATAGCCCGCGATGACGATGCCAGGTAAGGGGGGCCATGGCACACTGGGAAGGGGGGTTGTGGCACTCCCTGGCACCACAGCTGGAGAGTCTTGAAGAAAATCAGGCTCTAAGCCCACGGAGAAGGTGGAGGTGGCCAGGGGTCTTTGATAATGGTGGGAATTCAATGCAGCTGTAATGGAAGGGAAGCAAAGATTGGGGCTCCCAGCTCCAGCCCTGCCCGTGTGGGGTCTGTGGGACATCCCAAAGCTGGGAGCTCCCAGCTCCAGCCCTGCCTGTGCAGGGTCTGTGGGACATCCCAAATCTGGGAGCTCCCAGCTCCAGCCCTGCCCATGTGGGGTCTGTGGGACATCCCAAAGCTGGGAGCTCCCAGCTCCAGCCCCACCTCTGTGGGGTCTGTGGGACATCCCAAAGCTGGGAGCTCCCAGCTCCAGCCCTGCCCATGCAGGGTCTGTGGGACATCCCAAAGCTGGGAGCTCCCAGCTCCAGCCCTGCCCGTGAGGGGTCTGTGGGACATCCCAAAGCTGAGGACTCCCAGCTCCAGCCCCACCTCTGTGGGGTCTGTGGGACGTTCCAGCACTGAGCAGATTTCCACAGGTGTTTCCCCAGGGAGGACCAGGGCTGCTCCAGCCCCGGCTGTAGGGTGGCACAGCTCCCTCAGCTCTGCTCTGGGGTGGTTTATCACATCCTGCACAGAGCTCTGGAGAAAGAGGTACAGGGACAGCAGGATCTTCCCTTTCCTTTCTGGTTGGACGTGTTGACTTAAGGTCTTCCTTCCCCAGAGGTTTCCTCCTTCTCAGGGAGGATGAGAAGGTTCCCCCTGAAACCTGTCCCCTTGTTGCTCCCTGGAAAACCTTGCTCTCTCTGGAGAGACTCGGAGTGTTTGGAAGGGGAAGGAAAGAGTTCAGTCTTTCCTTCAGTTTAAGCTGTGTGGCACAATGAGAGTGACATGAGAGAGGGCAGAGCTGTGGGAACCAAGGTATGGATTAGTGGGGTCTTTGCTGACATCCCATGGGAGATCTGGCACAATGTGCTGGCACATCCTCTCCCTTTTTCCCTCGGGAAGCAGAGGAATGAGGGTGGGATTTGGCAGTGTGGTTGTGGGCAGGCAGGCTCCCAGCTCTGCTCTGTGTGTGGGTGGCTGAGGGTCAGAGTCACTTGCTCAATGCACCCACATCCCGTTAGTGTCGGAGCTGAGGGATTCATTCCTTATCCATCAGCCACTGCCTTGGCAGAGGAGTGAGAGTGCTGTAATGACAGGGGTGAGACTAATTCTGACACAGCAATGCACTGGTGCAAGAATTATTTGCTATTAATGACGGGCGGCTTTTAGCCACCCTCTTCCAGGGGAAATGGCATCTCCTATTATTACATTAAGTGCAAGTCCTTCAGCAGCTGCTGAGGAAGTGCTGGGTGAAGTGAGTAGGTCACCAGAGATCCTTTGGTCCAAGCAGGGATGCTCAGGATGCAGTTCTGGATCACAGCAATCCTCTTGGATGGGCACAGTGCCAGTGGGCATCTCACACCCTGTCCCAGAAGGAAGGATGGGATCCCAGAACTCAGCAGCTCCCCGTGTCCAGCAGCAGCGGGACTTGCTCCAGGAAACACTGGATTTCTCAACCAGAGCCCCCAGCGCAGGTTTTCTGCCTCCACCCTGATCTGTTTCAAGCTGTTCGTTGCTGTCCATGTGGCTCCTAATATCCCAAATTGCAGCAGATGTTTCCTAAAGCACACGCCCGCGTGGCTCTGCCGGCTCCCCCCTGCTGTCGGCAGTCCCCGATCGCCCTGCAGGGAGCTCGGGCAGGCCGGCAGGGCAATGAAACTTTAAGCAATTTATTTGGCCTCCGTTCACGGTTGGTTATCTGTTAAATCTGCAAAAGGTTAGCCAGAGGGAGAGGGGGGAAGTAATCAGTTTATTTATTTTTTTTTTCCCCAAAAGATTTGCAGAGATTTCACTTACGTAATCACCTCGCAAACTGTTTAATACGCGAATACATATCTCCAGGATTAAGGGCTGTGGGAACAGGGGGAAGGATTTTTCTGCTCTCTACTTTTTTTTCCACTTAGTTTTGTCTTTTATTGATGCCCTGTTATCTTTTAAGTCTGTCCTTGAGCGTGGGTGGAAAGGAGGCATCAGCTCTGGGGGTGATGCCTGTGGAGGTGCCGTGCCATGAGCTGTGGGCAGCTTCCCACCTTCCCACTGCCCAGCAAAGAGCTCACGAGACCTGAAAGCTGAGGAGGACACAGGGCAGAGAATTATTTTATTCTTTTCGGATCCTTCCTCACCCCGAGCACTGAAGGCACACTGGAGGAAGGGTACGTCATGGCTCTGGGTTTGGATCCAACCCTCCTGCCAATTTTCCCAATGACTCAGCTGAGTAGCATTTTGTTGTGGTTGCCCTCGGGTGAATTTGAGTCATAAACGCTATTATTTGTCCCTGGAGTTAATTATAGGCCCAAATTACCTGTGCTTTTCATGGAACTCAGTCTCTGGCGTGTATCAGATGCATGTTTTGGGCCTGTCGCATCAGCTGGGCTGCAAAGAGCAGCAGTAATGCCAGGGCTTAAAGCAAGGAATTCAGATTTAGAGCTGGACTCACCAGGTTTAGGTGATGCTTGAATTTCATTTTCGTCTGTGCTCACCTTCAGCTAATGAGGATAATTTTATTGCATAGTCATAATTATTGTTTATTCATTCTCAGCTTGAAAGTTACAATAGTTCCTTGTTTCTCTGCGTTGCACAGATATCAGCCTGGTCTGTCAGGTTTATCACTGGGAGAAGCCAGTTTGTGCTGCACCTCCGAGTCCTGGCAGGATAAAATACTGAATTCATTGTGTCTCCACACGAGATGCATTCCCAGCATCCCAGGAGCAGGGGCTGTTGGATTAACAGGGCTCACACACGCAGCAGGAAGGGAAGGCTGCTTCTCTGCAATGCCCTGGCAGTACAGAACAGAGTCACACACTCACAGCACCACTGAGGCTGGAAAAGATCTTTAAGATTGAATCCAACCTCTGACTGACCTCCCAGCCCACAACACTGAGTGCCACCTCCAGGCGGCCTTGGACACCTCCAGGGGTAGGGACTCCACCACTGCCCTGGGCAGCCCCTTCCAAGGCCTGGGCAACATTTCCAGGAAGAAATTCCTTCTGATGTCCAACCTGAGCCTCCCCTGGCCCAGCCTGAGGCTGTTTCCCCTTGTCCTGTCCCTGTTCTCTGGGAGCAGAGCCTGACCCCCCCCGGCTGCCCCCTCCTGTCAGGGAGTTGTGCAGAGCCACAAGGTCCCCCCTGAGCCTCCTTTTCTCCAGCCTGAGCTCCTTTCCCAGCTCCCTCAGCCACTCCTGCTGCTCCAGCCCCTTCCCAGCTCCGTTCCCTTCTCTGGCCACACTGCAGACCCTCGATGTGTTTCTTGTGAGGAGCCCAGAACTGGACACCACCCTGAGGTGCAGGGCCAAGTGAAGGGCCAGAATCACTTCCCAGCTCCTTCTGCCCACGCTGCTTCTCCCAGCAGGGGAGCTGTGGCTGGAGCTCATGCCTGGCCTGGTGGAGATGCAGGACAGTCCCTGCTGTCCTTCCAGCCCTGCGTGTGACAGTGACAGCTCAGCCCATGGCGTTGCTGTTCTGAGCACTTGGTGCTAAACTGGCAGGGAGGGCTGGGGCTGAACTCCAGCAAGCATGGGTGTGCCTTGGGAAAAACAGCCAGCCTGTCACACAGCACTGAGATGCCCTCGTGCCTGGCACTGCTTCCATCCCACCCAGGGAGAGGGGAAAGGATGGAAAGGTTTGGCTTGGAAGGGACCTTAAACCTTCTATCCCCTGCCATGGGCAGGGACACCTCCCACTGTGCCAGGCTGCTCCAAGCCCCAATGTCCAACCTGGCCTTGGGCACTGCCAGGGATCCAGGGGCAGCCACAGCTTCTCTGGGCACCCTGTGCCAGGGCCTGTCCACCCTCCCAGGGAACAATTCCTTCCCAATATCCCATCCATCCCTGCCCTCTGGCACTGGGAAGCCATTCCCTGTGTCCTGTCCCTCCATCCCTTGTCCCCAGTCCCTCTCCAGCTCTCCTGGAGCCCCTTTAGGCCCTGCAAGGGGCTCTGAGCTCTCCCTGGAGCCTTCTCCTCTCCAGGTGAGCACCCCCAGCTCTCCCAGCCTGGCTCCAGAGCAGAGAGGCTCCAGCCCTTGGAGCATCTTCGTGGCCTCCTCTGGCCTCTCTCCAGCAGCTCCACGTCCCTTCAGTGCTGGGATCCCCAGGGCTGGGGCAGCTCTGCAGGTGGAGTCTCACCTGAGGGGCAGAATCCTCCCTCCCCTGGTACCCACGCTGGGCTCAGCACAGGAGGGCTCTGGGTGCTCATGGCTGGGACATGTCCAGCTTCTCACCCACCAACACCCCAAATCCTTCCCTCAGGGCTGCTCTTGATTCCTTCTCCACCCAGTCTGGATTGGTGCTTGGGATTGCCCTGACCCAGGTGCAGCACCTGCACTTGGCCTTGTTGTGCTTTATGAATTCTGCACAATTCCCCCTCTCCAGCCTGTCCAGTTCCCTGTGGATGCCCCATCCCTCCCCTCCAGGGTGTGACCTCCCCACAGCTGGCTGTCAGCTCCAGCCTGCCTCTGGGTGCCCTGATTCCACTGGAGCTGTATTAGAAAATCAGCCTTTGTGACGCTTTTTGCTCTGGGTTCATGGTTCCCACTCACCTGCATGTTTGTTTTTTTTTTTTGAGACAAACCAGTAATTTCTGATGTCACAGGCTCCACTTTCTCTCCCAGCTGTGGTGCAGAGCTGAGGTTTCCAGACGCTGTGCAACCTTTGATGTAGGATTCGCCCTTTGTTCTCCCAGGAACAAAAGGGCAGGACAAAAAGGCATTATGAGATAAAACAACAATATTCTGCGAGGAGATTGACCCCCTGCTGCTTAATCTGTAGCAAAATCATCCTGGAGCTGGCTGCTGCTGGCAGAGCCCCCATCCCACCCTCGGGCTGGCTGAAGGCTGCCCAGGGCCAAGCTCTATTGCAAGCATCCTCCAGACCTCAAATGTTTGCATCCTAATGAAAAAAAACTGGAGAAGGGCTTGTTAAAATGAACTTTCCACCTCATACAACGCCATGGTTGTTGTTTTTTAATGAAGCCGGGCATTTTAGTCCTGCAGGCACCTGACAATTCACAATGTTTTAGTAAGGGTCAAATTTTAAATATTAAAGACATCTTCTGAAGCCTCTTGGTGTCTGAAAGCACAAAGGAAGGCCTGCTGGCATTCCTTCAGTGCACTCGTTCATTAATCGGCAATGTTTGGGCATCGTCTGCTCGCGTCAAACTCCTCCAAACACAGCACTGAGCACAAAATTAATTCCCAGGAGATTGGCACCAGAAAGTGCATTACTTTCTGCTGGGATAAGTGTGTGCCTCAAGTTAGTCATGTGTTTGTGTCCCTGGTGGAACTGGGGCTGGATTGACCAACAAAGCAGGAGCCAAGACGGTGGCATTTGGTCACATTGTCCCTGGGCTGGACGTGGTCTCACAGCTCATTCAGGCTCCTGAGAAATAATGATGAACCTCCTTTGTGGATGAATTTCAGGACACAAAATAAACAACAACAAGGAAGGCTGAGCCCATGCATGTCCTCACTTATGACAGAGTTTGGCAGCACAGATCGGTGATGAGGTTCGCAGGGTCACAGAGCTGCTGCACCAGTTGCATTTGCACTGACTAAGAGTATTTTGGCCATTGTTTGGGGTTTATAAGCTACTCTGTGCTCTGGTGGATTATTATCTGAGAAAAATGGAACAATAGGTGACCACAGAAATACCCAGCCCAAAACAAAAAGGAAGGTGCTGGTGGCTTGGTAACCACTGGGAGAAACAGGTGAGATTCCAGCGTGTGGGAGCTGCCCTGAACGGGGTCAGGGAGGGGTAAGGCCACAGCTGTGTCAGCTGCCAGTGAAACTGGTGTGAATCAGCTGCAGAAACACAGAGGCTTTACTGAGAAACTGGAGAAATTCTGCTGAGATCCACCCAAGGCTCAGCTCAGGGATGCACAGATCAGCAAACCAGGGGCTGGCTTCTCCTTCTGCTTTTCCCGCTGCTTGTGGAATCATTTAGGTTGGAAAAGCCCTCTGAGAGCCTCGAGTCTGACCCTTAACCCACCACTGCCAAGGCCACCACTCAACCATGTCCTCAGGTGTCACATCCACATGTCTTTTGATCACTTCTAGTGATTCCACCACTTCCCTGGGCAGGCTGTTCCAGTGACTGACATCCTTTCAGTGGAGAAATTTTCCTAATATTTTACATAATTTTGATGCCTTACATTATGAAACTGCCTCCCCCTCTCCATGCACAGTAAGTGCAGATCCCATGGGGCTGGCAACACCAAATGCCTGCCACTGTCTGAGGGGTAGATCCGATAAATAATTCCAGAATTAGAGAATTCCACTGGAAAATGGCTTTGATCATCCTTTCATCCCCTCCACTGTTCTATCACCACAATGGCTGGGAGGTCATGGCATCTTCTGGATGTCCTGGTGGCATCTTGGCTGTTCCTGGGAAGTTTGTGCCCAAGAGGTGAAAGCCAAAAGAGCTTTGTGGGAGGTGGGGCTTCTGAAAAAAGTCGTGGTCTTTTTTAAGGTCATGGATTTGGTTGATAAAGACAACAGTATGGATGCAGATATTGGGATTCACCACAGCACGTCACTGAGCATTGTGTGACACTTGGGTTTTAAATTAGCATTAAATGGAATGAATAAGGCATAGATTTGATGGCAATATTAGATAAGGCATGCGCTGGTCTTTGAAGTTTGTTAATGAGCTGGTTGTGACTGGGAAGATGTAAATTACTGAGAGGAACCCGAGGAGCTGATGATTCATTCATCATTTAATATTGTTGACTCTAATCTGGCCAATAACACCCAACATCTGTGCCGGTGAGGAACGCAGATGACACAGCGTCTGCGAGTGTGTCACTGCAGTCTCCTCGCTCAGGGAACTTTGCTGTGGCTGGGTTCCTACAGGTTCACCTCTTGAGCTTGTCTGACTGTCAAGCCTGAGAGGGAGCCACTCATAGCTAGGCTTTTCCTGGGGCTATGGCATCAGGAAGGCACCTTCCCATGGGGATTCCCTCCTGCCTTCAAAGACGACATCTAATGGTGTTACTGTGGCCACTGAAACAACATTTTCAGGGTCTCTCCCACCGCCTGGCTGGTTATTAATTGGCGTGTGTAAGGAATTAGTCATCCTTGAGGATCTCTCTGCCAAAAGGTCAGATCCATCAGGTGGGGTTGGGTTTTGAAGGGAGAGAATACCCCCACATTGCAGAGGGACAACAAGAGCAGGGGTGGATCAGAAGGCTGCTGAACATGAACATGATGAAGATATCATCCCTTTCCATGCCTCCTCATCTGAAAGGATGTGAGGAGCTCACAGCAGCTCAAAGAAAGGTTACAGAAATGAGGCAGGAGCTGGTAAATGTGGACAACAGTGGTTCTTAATGGAGCTCCAAAGCTCAGGATGCCACACTTGGCAAAAAAAGCCATGAAGCAAATCACCTGTGGTGTTTAGGGAGCTCCAGCTCATCAACAGCTCAACATGTGGTGGTCAAACTCAGCCTGGAACAAAGCCTTACTGAAGGTGCTTGGGCATGGAGATAATTTTCCTGGGGATTTTAGGGATGAGATTGCATGCAGGTCTTTGTTGAGGTGTCATGCTCCAAGAGTTTAGCTTGTGATGTTCGTGGAGAACATCGTCATGGATGGATTGGGAGAGTGGGCTGCTGCTTCTGCAGGTGCTCCAAAAGCCATCTCCCTCTTTACTCCAGCAAGAGCTACAGGATCTGCTCTCTGTCCAGGAAAGGAGGAGAAAAACCAGAGAATAACCTGTAACTATTCCAGAAGGTGTCACAAATAGGCCAAGAATTTTGAGGTTATGTTTGCACAGTTACAGCTCCTTCTGGCAGGGTTTAATTCGTGCAGTATGTTTGTAAAACTTTTGAGCCTTATAGCTGGGGGTGAAAACATTCCCAGGAGGGTCCATGAGGTGTGGTGCAAGGCAGGATGCAAGGCAGGGCTCCAGTGTTCATCTCAAGAATGACAGTCTCAGCACACAGCCCGTCTATGGAATAGTAGGATCATAAAGACTGTAAAAGACCTTTAAGGTTACATCCCTTCCCAGCTCCTCTTACCCTGAACATGTTCCAGGGCAGGGAGGGAGCGCTCTGGAGCTCCAGCCCATCACAGGAAAACTGCACTGCCATGAGATTGATTATAGACCTGAAGCCTTGCACAAGCTCTCGAAACCAGGGTGTTCCCCTTGCGCATGAGGAAGCTCTGTCTGCTCCCCACAGCTGGAGGGCACCGGCCCTGCAGCCTTGGTGCCAAGTCACTGCCATCAGAGGCACCGTTGACATATAATCATGTGGGGGAGTTCTGAGCACCAGCTGACGACACCATGGTCTTGTTTGCAGGAGAGAGTTCTCCGAGCTGCTGGAGAAGTTTGGCTCCCAGAGCAACACGGGCTCGGCGCGGAGCTCGCCGATCCTGCACGGCGGCAGTGAGTAGCTCAGCAGTGTTTGTGGGGGGACCTGAAAGCCCCTCTCTCTGCAGAGAGAGTTTCCTTTATCCCAGTGGCATTCTGAAGGAGTTGTGGTTGGATTTGAGAAGGTGCTGGGGTGGAGGTTTGAGGAAAGCTTGTCCTTATTGCAGGCCCTTGGTGCGTGGCCAGTGCTGCCACGGGGTGATCAAGGGAGACTTGAGTTGGGGTCGTGACCCCTCCCCTGATCCCCAGACTCTGCCTAACTGATATGCTGGGCAGGTGACTCCATCAGGAGGTGCAGCTGTAGATTTTTGCTCTGGGTTTCAAGGCGTTTCAGCAATAATTCATTCAAAGGTCATTATTTTTCATTTGCAAATGGGAGATGTTTAATGAGATGCACCAAGGTTGACCTAAGCAAGGTGCCAGCACACAAAGCCACATGTGCCTGGGGAAGGAAGCTGTCCCTCTGCCTTGGCATCCCACCAGACAGCTGCTGGCCCTTCCCCTGTGGCAGAGATGTGTAGGGATGGCAGAGGGGTGACAGTCCCACGCTGGAATTGTGCCAACGAGGCCAAATGTTTCCTCTCCTTCAGCCCTATCCTGATGTCTTTAACCACCACCTGGCTTTCCCAAATATCTAGGAATGCAGCATCAGCTATCGGCGGCAGAGCAGGGGGGGAGGGCGATGCTGGAGTGTTTGTGTGCCGTGGACTGACTGTGGGTTTGCTGTTGAGGTCGATACCTGGAGAGCACCTCCTCGGGCTCGTCCTCACGCTCCCAGAGCCCACTGCTGCTGAGCCCTGCCAGCTCCCACGGCCCCTTCCTCGGGAACCCAGCGCACGCCTCTCACGCACAGTACGTATGGATCCCACCAGCCTGGCCTGCCAGCTCACCAGGAGACCACCAAATGGCACAGGGGTACACCCAGTAAATCATTCCAGTGCTTGCTGAACAGTTTTGCTCATCCTTACGTCCTCTCTGCTCTTCTATCACTACAATAGATAGGAGGCCACAGCATCTTCTGGATGTGGTGGTGGCATCTTAGCTGTTCCTGGGAAGTTTGTGCCCAAGGGGTGAAAAGCTCCCCAGCTGAGACAGTTGGTATGTCTGCACCATGGTTAACCATGCAGGAGCTCCTCTTCCTCCCTCTGAATCCCAGGGAGAGGCCATGGTTTACAGCCAGCTGAGAGGGCCCTGCACATCACCTTATACACCATGAGCAGAGTGTTCCTACAAGGCAGGTCCTGCTTTCAGGTGGTTTTGGAGCTTGTTTCCTATTGCCCTGCTCCTGGCATGTTGACCCCGTGCTCCAAGAGCACCAGCACCTCTCCATGCAAACATTCCTGATGCCATTTGCTTTGGGGTCAACAGCCTGCAGTCACCACATCCTTTGGTGGCCAGAGCATCTCCTGGAGTGTGTTTTCATGTGGTCATCTGCCCCTGCACATTCCACAGGCTCTGAGGTTTGGACAGGCAGAGCTGGTTTTTCTGCAGTCTTGTCTCCAGGGCCCTTCTCCAGAGGGAGAGCTCGGAGGGTGTTCACAGTCATGGAATGGGGACCGTTTATCTCCAGGGCTCACAGCTCCCCTCCTTTGCCAGCACAAACAAGCCAAGTCGCTGGTAAAGAGAATCAGCCCTCACTGCAGAACCAGTAAATCCTCTTGCTAAATACCAGCTTATTAGGGATTTGCAGAGGACAAATATTTGGCACCAGAGGTTTAAGCTGCTAGCATGGAGTGAGAGACCCAAGCAGAGGAGAGACCAGATCATCTGCTTGGCAGCTGGTTTGGACAGGCCATCTTTACTGTGCTGTTAACTCCCTCCAGGCTGAGATGTGGAATCCACAATGGGTTGGGTTGGATGGGACCTCAGAGATCATCCCTGCTGTGGGCAGGGAAATGGGCATTTAGGCTAGAGGGGCCTGTCTTGGTGGCCTCCTTGCCATGCTGTGCCGTGTTCTGCTTGTCTCCATGCCGGTGCCAGGCCCCAGTGGTCTTCCCCTGGAATCAGAGACCACTGGTTTCAGCTGAGCATTGGTGGTCAGCTGTGAGATGTGATTTGGGCCATGGGTCTCTTCATGCATGTGGCTGCCACCCCGTCTGCTCACCACAGGTTGTCCCCAGGCTGTGACTTCTCATTGTGGCATCACCCAAGGTCCTGCCACTCCACCAAGCAGTGGGAGTTGGATATGGTGCAACCTCACCAGCCAGTGTCTGAGACTTTGGGTTGAACAGAGCATTTTAATGCTGTATTTTGTGACATCATTTCCCTAAGATCATTCACCTTAAAGCAATGTTTTTTCATAAGACTAAAGGCACATGCACCCCTTGCACTGGGGCGTCTGACCACCAGGGATGGCATTGCTGGGAACATGTGCCAGTGCCACTCTGGGGCACTCTGGGGCACAACTTCGTGTCTGAAGTTGTAACACGAGGAGCCAGTGCAGACTCTTTGGGCAAATAAACTGAAGAGGGAAAAGCCAGCTGTATCCACCAGCTGCACCCATCCCATTTGGAGGAAAAGGCTTGCTGATCCTGAGACACCACCAAATCCTTCCCCAAACCCCCTCCGTTGTGGTGCTGCCCATGGAAGCTCAGTGAAATCTCTGCTCCCACAGCTCTGCTGCTGTCAAACCTCGCTCCTGGCATGGAACCACCACTGTGGCCAGGCCTTGGTGGTCTCTTGGCTCCTGTCCAGCAGCTCTTGCAGGGAAAGGTCCACCCTGTTTGCTGCTTCTTTTCACCCTCAACTAGGTGAGCCACTTGCCACAGCAGCAGCTCAGTGTGGTGGGTGTTGCTGTAAAGGATGCTCATTTCTTAGAGCATCTTGCAAGATTTTGGGTCCAAACCCTGGTTAAGACACACCCAGCTGTGTATCCTGAGCCTCACTTTGATGTTTGCTGAGAGCTGCTTGATAGCTGATCCATCTGTAAATTGCTGTCTGGAGATTTAGCTGGATTCAAGCACCTGATCCTTTGGGTGCTTTTGGCTATAAAAGCAGGAATGCCAAATATATTCTAGTTAAATCTTTAGTTTCTTCTCTGAATGAGTATTTCCCTATTTGGGATTAGGGGAATCCTAATGACAAATGCTAATCCTAATGACAATGCTGTCACCTTGATAGCATTGAACAATGTCTGCCAAAGAACAGGAGCCCTCACCTCCCCTTTCCAGCTGTGGGTGGAAGAAAGGATGCAAATAAAAGGTTGGGAGAAGGTGGAAGGATCATGCATGGGAAGAAGTCCATGCAGAGTTTGTTCAGCTGTATGGGAAGATAACCCAGATCCCCCTGAGTCACCTGCTGACCTCTCTGCCTTGCAGCTACTCCATTGACTCAGGAATCCAGAGCATTTCTATAGCAAACTCCTCTGGCTTGGGGCTGACGATCAGTGGTGGATCCAACAGGCCTGATGGGCCCATGATTTATGTCCAGGAGCTTTTGCCAGATGGGGACTGTTACAAGGTGAGTCAGCGTGGAGACCCTCGGGAGCTCTGCCATGGGGACCTTTCCTAGAGGCTGTGGCTCTTCTGAAGCAGCTTTTCTCAGAGTAGATGGGTAATTGCATGGACTAATGAGGATTTGTGTTGCAGGAGAAGGCTTTGGGCAGAGCTATTCCTTCCCATGCTGTGTCTTTCTCCCTGTTTGTTTAGGATGGTCGGCTCCGACCTGGAGACCAACTCATCGCCATCAACAGAGATTCTCTGGTGGGCAGCACCCATGAAGAGGCCAGAAAAATAATTGAAAAAGCCAAATTCAGGTAGGCATAGAAAGTATTTCCTGTCATCATCAGGGGAATCATTCCTGTTGAGGCTTAAGCAGAACACTTCAGGTCATACCAAGGCTTGGCTTCAGGGGCACTATTAGTCTTAAATGATGTTTAAGGTGGTCATATAAGGAAAGCTTGAAGGCATGGATCATCCTGAAGTGTAATCCAGACTTCCTGATGTTCTGGGCCTCGTGACTATCTCCTATCACTGCCCAGCAGGGCTTTGAAAAAGAACTGATATTTAAAAAAGGGAAAAAAAGAAGACTCAGGAGAGACCTTATGGATCTCCAGGAGGGCGGAGCCAGGTGGGGGTTGGGCTTTTCTCCCAATTAACGAGTGCCAGGACAAGAGGAAACAGCCTCAAGGAGTGCCAGGGGGTGTTTAGATTGGATATTAGAAAAATCTTCTTCATGGAAAGCATTGTAAAGCCCTCGGCACAGGCTGCCCAAGGCAGTGGTGCAATCACCATTCCTAGAAGTGTTCCAAAACCATGGAGGTGTGGCACTTGGGGACATGGCTCAGTGGCATTCTTGGCAGTACCAGGGGAATGTGTAGAAATGATGTGACCTATCCTAGAGCCTTTTCACAAACGAGACTCCATGTTCATAGATTTTTCAGAAGGCTTTATTTTATATAGATATTATCAAGAAGAAGGAAAGATCAAGCTTTGTCCCTCCAGCCAGGCTAGCTAGCTGGAGGGGTTGTCTCCCTGACTGTGTCTGTGTCTCTGCAGCACAGTCTCTCCAAGAATCCAAAACAAACAAAACACAACTCTTTCATTGGTCAAGGAAAGCACCTTACCAAAACATCTCTCATATTTACATTCTTTCATATTTACAAGTCAAGGATTTCTCCTGGGAATCTACAGAAGTTCCCTGTAGAAATGAACTTAACTATTACAATTGAAGACAAGTTAAAAAAGGAATTGCTTTCTCCAGCTTTTTGCTGTGTTCTCCCTGAGATCCACTAAGGAGTCAGCACCACAGGAAGGTCGGACTCAAAGATCCTAGGGGTCTTTCCCAACAGTAATCATTCCATGATTCAGTGGAATGCAGCTGGTGGAGATCCAGCTGCCCTGGTGCAGGCTGCTCAGGCTTAGATGAGGTTATCCTGGAGACAGAACCACAAGCTTGGGAGCTCTGCAAATTTGTGCCTTTTGTTTTGTTAATAAGAGGTTCTGTGTTTGTTGTTTGTTGAAGACACGAGGGAAGCACAGAAGTGGCCTTTATTCCTGGGAGGGGACGATTACATCCTGGGCTGTCAGTTCACAACAACATCCCATCCCCACCTCCCAAGGCTGTGGGAAATGGCCTGAGCTCCTGCAGGCTGAAGGTCCACGTCAGGTCCCCAGAGGTAAGTGGAAGTTCATCTCTAACAGACATCAATCCTGGGATCTTTCCTTGATCAGAGAACTCTTCTTTAGGGACTCCCTGGTAATATTTCTGGAAATCCAGTGGAAAGTCTGTACCGTTGATGTATTTACCTGCAGGTGTTTTAAATCTGAAATAATATCTTGTCTCTTGGGTTTGAGACAGAGATGGATCTGTGGAGGTAATGACAGGAGTTTCATCTCCAGGGCCTGCATTCAGACTTGTTTCAAGAGTCTCAGGTTTTAAAAAAAACCAAAGCCCTTCTGTGGATAGCAACCTGCATCTGATTCAGCACCAGTCATAGAGCTGGAAGGGATCTCTGGAGTCAGTTTGATCTAGGCTCCTACCCAAAGGCAGGAGCAACTCTTTATTCTTCAAGCCCTCTGATGAGGATGAATCCCCAGCATTCCTGCACAGCCCATTCCTGCTCCTGACTACTCTAATGATAAGCCAGGCTCATTCCTCCTGCAAAGCCAAGCTCCGCATTGCATTTGCAGAGAAGTGCTCAAGCTCTACAGGGTTTATCCACACAACCCTGGGGGTCTGTGGCTCCATTCTGTGCATTTGTCACTCCCCTCCTAGACTGGTGCCATGCTGGGTGTCCTTTCTGCCCTCTTCCACACAAATGTCCTCCAAGAGGGGCTGGCTGGATGTTCCTTTCATACAAGACCATTCACAAAACATCTTGTCCAGCCCTGTGGGGACACAGACTTGCATGAATATCACATATATGTTGCCTTTGGGTGCCCCAGGCTGGAGATGTGCCCAAGAAAGGCACCAAAGCCCCTGGAGCTGTGGCTGAGTGGTGTGGTTGGACCCCTTACCCCCAGCTTGTGTGATGCTGTGCACTTGTAGGAAATCACACCCTTGGCTGGACTGAAATGGCTCCTTTCCTCACTTTGCTGCTGAAAGATGGAACTTCTAACGAGGTCTGGGCTTCCACACCAGGAAAAGAGTGCCCAGGCACCCGTGCTGCCTGTCTGTATGTCCTCACACCAGTGCCAGAGCTGTCTCGGTGCTGCTCACCCTCAGATTGTTTTTTCCCTCTTCCTTGTGCTGTCAGCCGTGACGTAGCACATAAGAAAGGGTGGGAAGCGATCTCAGCTTCCTGCCCTGCTCACTGGGATAATTATGGGTTTGGGTAAATATTACACCTGGCTGTGGTCAGACCCAGGACCTCCCTGCTGGGCTGGATGCCGAGCTTCAGGGAGAACCTCTGTGGAGAAACCAGGCAAGGTCAAATCCAGCCTCAGTGCTCAAGCACAGTCACAGTAAGGACAGAGTCATTTGTGTGTGACCAGAGGTTTTGGGGTTGCTCAGCCTGTGCCAGGTGCTCCCAGAGAAACCCCTGGAGTCTCTTTAGGCCCATCTGCACAAGAGGTGTATGTGGTGCCCTCACAGCTCTCTCTTGAACTCCTCTATCTTCTGCTCATTATTTACACTATTAGGTTCTTCTTAGCGACTGTCTGTGCCATTTTGTCTTGTTTTTCTAGAATAGACGTGAAAATCCTTTTCCTGTGCCTTCTTTGTCACCAGACATTTGCCCACCAGAGCTGACGGTCTCAGGTGAGTCCTGCTCAACCATTCTCCTTGTGTGGGTGACAAAGAGCTGTGGTTCCTCAGACCATGAAATTATAGAATCACAGAATGGATTGGGTTGGAAGGGACCTCAAAGCTCATCCCATCCCACCCCTGCCATGGGCAGGGACACCTTCCACTATCCCAGGCTGCTCCAAGCCCCAATATCAAACCTGGCCTTGGGCACTGCCAGGGATCCAGGGGCAGCCACAGCTTCTCTGGGCACCCTGTGCCAGAGCCTGCCCACCCTCCCAGGGAACAATTCCTTCCCAGTATCCCATCTATCCCTGCCCTCTGGCAGTGTAAAGCCATTCCCCTTGTCCTATCACATTTTTTTATCAGTGTTTATACTGCTGGAGTGGAATTTAATGGGGTGATAATGACACTCAGCCTGCTCAGAGAAAGGGCAGGCAGCAGCTTGGTTTACTCAACGAGTAGTAATTATGTCCATGTTTGCCCATAGTAGCAAAACTCTTTACTAAGGCATTCGAGGACTGAGGTATTCACAGGAGACAAATTCCTCTGCTCTCAGCCTGTGGGCTTTGCCCACCTCAGACATGCAGCAGGTTTGCCACAGGCCACACATTCTCTTCTGGTGGGAACAGGGGGTCCTGGAAACACAGCATAAAAGCAGGCAGGTAATGACAGTTGGGATGTACACAGCTCTGAACAGGCTTTGGGGATGCCCTCAATTGGCCAAATTGGGAAATGGCTTAAAGGAGTGATTAAATCAGATTTCTCTCTACATCCAAGCTTCAGTTTTTGCTTATTTTTCCACGCTGTGTTTCATCTCCATGCTCTGGGTCTCTGAGCTCTTGCCTTTTGTGGAGAGACCCACACTGTTCATCCAATAGTGTGGCAGCAATGAAGGGGTGAACCTGAATCACCCTGTAGCTTCCCAGATGCCCTAATACTGTTGAGGAAACCTCAATAATCCCCAGAACCCAGGGAGACAACCTCCACCAAGGTACCTCATATCCCTGTGATATGGTTACTCCTGCCCCGAGGGAAGGATGGATTTCCCCAACAAAGTCTGAGCAAGTGCTGCCCACCATTCTTGCAGCCTCAAATCCAACAGCCCTTCCTTCCCTGGGACATTGGCTCTGCCCACAAATGCCTGTGCCTTGTTGTAATTCCCCTCTGGAAGGCTAAGAGCAAGCACTGGAGGTAAATTGTGTTTTAGTCCATACCTGGGATCAGCAGGAGATGGAGCAGCTGCTCCCACGGATGCCTGGCTTGCCTTGGGCAAGCTCAGCAGCCTCAGCTCTGCCATCCAAGCTCCATCCTGGGACAGGGATGTGCTCTGTCCTCCCTGCCCTGAGCGCCCTGCAGGTGCCAGGGAGTGCCAGGGAGACTCTCAGGTGGCCACCACGGACAGCCAGTCCTGGTGATGGGGACAGAGCAATCCAGCAACAGCAGTGACCTGCTCACGGCCTGATTTAGCTGGGGATTTTATCACTGCAGGATTTGAAGGTGGAACGCTGAGGAGGCTTTGTGTCAATGTTGTCATCCACGGAAACAGACAACTGGCTTTGAAAGAACAGCCAGGCTGGGAGCCTGGGCCAGTCAGTGCCTCTCTCTGGGTGCTTGATGGATGCTCTGGGTATGGCTGTGTCCAGAGCTGACAGCAAACACACACGGAGCTAATCCTGATTAGCTCGAGGGGGAACGACTCTGCCCTTGAACTTGCAGAGGGAAATGCTGGTGGCTGATCCAGCAAACCCATTTGTTACCTCTCACTGCTTCCCAGCTGCTGGCCTCAGCAGAGCAGATGGATGCCTGGATTAGGAGGATTATGCAGCACCTCTGCTGTTCCTCACTGCCTTCTCCAGCACCTGGGCTCTGCCCCGATGGACAGGAGGGTGAGGGGAGAAGTGCTCCAGGGATTGTGGAGGAGCTGTGTTACTTGGCAAAACAGGGCTTCCCGTGATGTTAGCCAGATCCCAAGCAGGCAAAAGGAATTGCTCCCTGGGCAAATCCTGTGTCACTGGCACGAGAAGGAATTTTGTCACCTGGGCTGATGGTTTGAAGGTGGGCAGGGACAGGCACAGCAACCCTGCACCCTTCTGGAGTCTGGTGGGGTTGTTCAGGAGCAGCTAACGCCTTCCACAGCCCTTTCCCCCAGGAATATCATGGCTCCTTACAGACAAGGGTTAATCATAATGGGAAAGGTGAGGTTCCTTCCAGGGATGGAGGGGCAGGTCCTGTGCTCTGCGCCTTTCCAGCTGTGCAGCAGCTGTTGGCAGCTGGATCCTCCAGCTCATGACAGCTTTGCACCAGCACAGCAGCTGCTGCCTCTGCCTCTCTCTGCCTCTGTGGTTGCCTCACAACACATGTGGCTCCTTCTACCCCAAAACCCTGCCTGCCCAGCTGAGGGAAAAAGGGTTTAAGGCTTTTTGCAGTCTTGAGGAGAGAAAAAAATCTCAGAGTGGTGCTTTTCCACATCTCTTTTAATCTGTTTGTTCCCATGGGTGTCAGGAATTCTTTCAGTTTTGCTTAATCAGAGTAGAAAAGAACCAGGCAGATTTTAATTCCTTTTTTTCACAGTTCACCATAACTCCAAGACTCCACAAAACTCTGTGATTGGAACTTTCCAAAGTGCTATTTTTTGCAGTCCTTTGTCCCAGGATGAAACACCTCATTTTAAACCATGTAGAAGCTCAGTTTCAGGATTTGCCCCAGCATCCAATCTTTCCAAGAGTGGTCTAGTTCAGCCTTCCAGAGCTGGTTTTAGTAAACCCTGGATTGGATTTTTACCCTGCTGTACACACTTTATATTTCACTCAACAAGAGATCTGAATTTTGCTTTGCAGACACCTCTTTCCTCTATCCAAATGCTTCCCTATTAATATTTATATTTGATTTTTCAGCACCTGCTTCAGCTTCTAACTACAAAGCAGCTTCAGGCACCAAACCCAAAGTAGCACTGGACCCCCATATCCGGCTCAAGGATGGAAAACTGGAACTGGTAAGTGCCAGGGTCCCTCTGCCCAGAGCAAGGTCTCCTCCTTGTGCACTCTGCAGGGAATAGTCCATGCTTCAGCTGAGTTTGCTGGAGGCCGAGTCCAGCCTCTGAAAGTAAAGAGGGTGAAACATCCTGACTGTGTCCAAAGGGGCATTTAAACATCCCTTGGCTCATCTTGGCTGTTTCTCAGTGCTCCAAGAAGCTCCAAAAGTCTTCTCCTGGCAGCTGCACCTCCCTTGAACATCATGCCATTGGCTAAGGTTGTGCCCTCCAAACTTTTTGGTGCTGCTGTCACTGCTGGAGTGACCTCAGGTAGCCTGGCGTGGGCGAGGGAAGGCTGAGATAGGAGATATCTCACCGAGGAGCCATCCAGAACCACCGATTCTTCCATCATTTTATGGAAAACACATTCCATGGGCATGGAGCAGAGCTGTCCATTTGCTCACCGAGACCCTGGTGAGGGGCAGGGTGCCCTGGGGGGTCATGTCCCAGTCTGGCACCTTGGGTTCTTCTGGGGTTTGAGGGAGGGACGTGGGGACAGAGCCACGGAGGCCCCGATGTGACGAACATCTGCTGCCACCCGACGGCAGCGCAGGGCGCTCGGCAGCGCCGGCGAGAGCTGCTCTCCTGAGCCTGCGGAATTCTCCTAAAGCCGCAGCCAGGATGGAATGTAATCCATCACAGCGACCTCTGCTCCTCACGGGGACAAAGCAGCTCCTCTCGGCCGGCAGGAGCTTGGCTTGCCTTTTAACAGCTCTGTTAGGCTGCCGCGGTGACAGGGGGGTGACACCGACCGGCACTACCCGAGGTGGCTTCGGCGTGGCCAACCCTGCCAACATCCTAAAGTCACTGTTCATCCAATAGTGTGGCAGCAATGAAGGGGTGAACCTGAATCACCCTGTAGCTTCCCAGATGCCCTAATACTGTTGAGGAAACCTCAATAATCCCCAGAACCCAGGGAGACAACCTCCACCAAGGTACCTCATATCCCTGTGATATGAGGGTCACTCCTGCCCTCAAAGTCGGGGAGCCTCCAGCAACGCCTTCACAGGGGTGGTGGGCAGGGCAGCGGGAGGTGGGATTTGAACGGGACAGAGTTGAATCCCAGGGACGTGCTGGAAATGCGAGGATCCCTCGGCAGCCCTTTCCCAGGGAATTGAGGAGGTGCTCCGAGCAGGAGCTGTGTGTGCAGCCTGGCATAGGGGAGAGTTTCACTCGGGCTCTTTCCCAGAGTCTGCTGAGCTCGAGTTTGTCTTTTAAAAGCTTTCAGTTGCTGGTGCCAGCAGGGAAGTGGGGCTTGCACAGGTTTATCTGCTTCTGTGTTCTGCCCTGGGGTTGAACTGATAAATATCAGTAGAAGTTAGGGCATCAGGAGTAATGAGAGAGCAAAACATGCAGTGGAAGAGCAGAATGTTTGAATGTCTCCTCTCTCCATGGGAAACACTCTGTTAATAGCTTTTATCTTCCTGCTCCCCAAACACAATTTATGGGCAGTAAGAGAAAGGAGAGGCTGAGCTCTTGCCAGCTGATTCTTGCTGAAACTCCATTGGCTTTTGATAAAAGTCCTGAAAGCTCATCAGAGCTGCAAATCTGATTGCAGATAAAACGTTCTTGGAAGGATGTGAACCTGTGTTCAGGAACAGCCATTTCTGTACATGTGCAGCAAAGGAGAGACTGGAAATGCAATCCAAGCCTGCTCCTTTGGGAGATGCTGCCTGGAGAAGCCCAGAACCAAGTGTCTTCCCAGTGCTTAACCCAAAGAGGTGCTTTTCCAGTATTTTTCTTTTTAAAGGCTCCTTGTTTCTGCTCAAGGTTCTGCAGTACCTCGGTCTGGATGTGACCGAGGAGAAGAAGAGGCAGCTCCGGCAAAGCCTGACCACAGACTCGCAGGGGACAGTGGCCTATGGAGGTGAGCAGGAGCTCTGCCCGTGGGGGATCTCTCATTTCTGGGTAGCTTTGCTGGCAGCTAAAAAGGGAAAGAAGTGCCAGGTGAGATACCTGCCTGGCTACTGATGGAGCCTATAAGGAGGGAAAGTTGCAAACACAAAAAACGGCATTCTGTAGAATCATGGAATCCTAGAACGGTTTGCATTGGGAGGGACTTCAAAATTCATCTCATTCCACCAGACACCTCCCACTGTCCCAGGCTGCTCCAAGCCCCAATGTCCAGCCTGGCCTTGGACACTTCCAGGGATCCAAGGGCAGCCACAGCTTCACTGTGAAACCTGTGCCAGGGCCTTGCTGCCCTCATAGAGAAGAATTTCTTCTTAACATCTAATCTAAACCTACTCTCTGGCAGTTTAAAGCCATTCCCATTGTCCTATCACAAGTAAAATCAGACTAAAAGACAGTTGGTGCAAGGGCTTACTTTCCCAGATTTTAATGCCATTTTTTTCCCCCAGATTTTAATCCCAGTTTTCCTAGCACTGGCCAGGGGAGACACAGAAAATAAAAGCCAGTTCTGCTTTCTGTGGCCTTCCAGAGCACACCTGGCCCACAGGGTCTGCTCCTCAGGAGGCTTTCAGCAAAAATCCCAAACCATCAGCAATGTCCCCACCAGAGAGAACAGTCACAAGGCATCTGGATCGATGTTTTGTGCAGAGTGAGGGGCAGGAACCACAACCCTCTCCTACCAGTGACTGGCACTGTGGTTTGGGGCCACACAAATAGGGATGATTGGGGGTATTTAGCAAATGTGCTGCTTTTGCAGAGAGACTCTGGCTCCTGCTGCAGCCCAGGGACTGAGCACCATCCAGAGGGACCAGGACAGCCTTCAGGGTGGGACCATGTGAACCTCATGAAGTTCAACAAGGCCAAGTGCTCCTGGGTCAGGGCAATCCCAAGCACCAATCCAAGCTGGGTAGAGAAGGGATGGAGAGCAGCCCTGGGGGAAGGATTTGGGGTGTTGGAGGATGAGAGCTGGCCATGCCCTGGCCATGAGCACCCAGAAAACCCCTGTGCTGGGCTGAGCCCCAGTATGGACAGCAGGGGAGGGGGGATTCTACCCCCCCAGTGAGAGCCCACCTGCAGAGCTGCCTCCAGCTTGGGAGACCCTTGCAGGGCCTAAAGGGGCTCCAAGAGACCTGGAGAGGGACCTGGGACAAGGGATGGAGTGACAGGGCAAGGGGGAATGGCTTCCCACTGCCAGAGGCAAGGTTGGAATATTGGGAAGGAAAAACTTCCCTGTGAGGGTGGGCAGGCCCTGGCACAGGGTGCCCAGAGAAGCTGTGGCTGCCCCTGGATCCCTGGCAGTGCCCAAGGCCAGGTTGGAAGGGGCTTGGAGCAGCCTGGGATACTGGAAAGTGTCCCTGCCCATGGCAGGGGGTGGGAATGAGATCATCTCTAGGTCCCTTTGTGCCCAAACCATTCCACGTTTCTGTGATTCTGTGACTGGAAGCTCTGGGACCCTGGTGCCACCTCCCTGATGGCTCCCCCCTGTCCCACACAGCTCCTTCTGCTGTGCTTCCCTTCATGTCTGAAAGGAAAATGAATGTGGATTTTCAGTCTTGTCAATTTAACACCTTTTTTAAGTGCTGAACTCACTGAGTTGTCTTTTTGCTTAAATCAGCAACATGAGAAATGGCAGCAGGTGCCTTTTGTCAGGGAAATGTGGGTTTAGCTCAAAATTTTAAAACTTTCAGAACCACAGTTGTGAAAACTCCCCTGTGAAAATATCTGGGGTTTTCTGGGTTTTAAAAGTGTAGGTTTTTTCAACTGGATAAGAAACAAGAGTCTGGTTAAGACTGTCAATAACTCATTTAAGCTTGATGGGATTGCTGAGGAACCCCAGATTATCAGAGAAACCTGCCTGGCATTTCTAAACCCTGCTTGGCACCAGTGGATGGCTCCAAAATCAGTGGAATTTTCTCTTAACACACAGCAATTTTCTCTTTCAGCCTAGTAAAAACTGATTGTTTCTCACAGATGTTCTCCAAGCACTCAGGGATCTGATGCAGGAGGAGCTGGACGAGGCTGCTCTGGATTCCAGCTCTGTGCTCTTCACTCAGCATGAAGTGGCCAATTTGCTGGACACATCTGCTTTTCACTCCCCGGTCAGTCACCCCAAAGCTCTTCTACATTGAATCCATGGACCTTCTACAGGAAATCCATGGAATTCTGGAGATGGGAAAAGCTAAATTGCCATTTTTTGGTTGTTCTAAAGACAAGGCAGAACTATTCATGAATCATTTTGTTCATAGGAAATTCTATAAAAGAGCTCAAACTTCTCCTTTTTAATAAGGAAATAACACTATCTATGGGATAATATGAGGAAGCAGCCTGGCAGTTATGCAGAAGGAAAAATAGCCATAATTAATCAATTCTAAGTAATTTCATTTGGTTCACGAAATGAAAATTCACTGTAGCTCAGCTATTTCAGCAATGATGGGGATCAGAGAGTGAAATTCTGTGGGGCAAAAAGAACCACCCCAGAGCTGAATTATTTAATGTACCTTTTGATGCTGACTCCTTTTTGAGGGGATTTTGATTCAATCTGTGATGAGTCCATCCCTCTCCTTGCAGACCTTTGACTCTCTCAACTGCAATGGCAACGAGGACCTGGAGCAGCTGCAGCTGGAGATGACAGATCTGAGGCATGAAGTCCGAAGGCTGAAGGTGGAGCCTCCCCACGGAGCAGATTTCTTGGCTGGGGCCTTCTGCTGTAGCTCTCCAGGGGGTAATGGGGTTGCCTGTCCCTCTGGAGAAGTCACCAGTTTGCATTCTGTGCATTCCTCGTCACACAGGAGCCTCTCACCCTCCACTCTCCTTAATTGCCTCTTTCTCGCTCTCAGCCTCAAAGGAAAACTTATTTGTACTCAAAGCATGCAGTCGCTTCTCAGCAGGCAGTTAATATATTTAAAAGCAGGTCTCATTAAGAATTCCAGTTTGTGATTAACAGAAGCAGCACCTGTCCTCTCACCCTCACCTGGCTGTCAGCACCTCAGCTGTGTCCAGGTGGAATTCTGCAGGTCACAGCCCTAAAAGCTCTCCCCGTGGGGAGAAAAGTGCACAGAACTTCTATAAAATAATATTCTGGTGGGTAGGGGCATTCTAGAGAACTTCCTGTCATTTGTTGCTTCTAAACCGATGAAAATATTTCCCACAGTCTCTCCTGAAAGAAGTGGAGAACAGCAAGAAGGCGATGGAGGATGAGCTTCAGAGGCTGAACCAAGTGAGTGAAGGGATTTCTGGGGTGCTTGGGGTGGGTTTGGGGGTTGGCAGCCGAGGGGGACGTGGTGTGTTCATCAGATGATGTTCATCTGGGTGCCTGCAGAAAGCTCTGGGGTTCCTGTCGGAGAACAGGACACTGCACAGCAAACTGCAGATGGCCGAGGTGGTGCAGAGACAGGCTCACAGCGCCGAGCAGGACTACGAGGAAGTGATCCACCTGCTGGAGGCTGAAATTGCAGAACTGAAGATTCAGCTGGCGGGGAAAAAAGCAAAACATGTCTCTGAAATAGAGGTAATGCAACCCCTCAGTCTGGGGAAAACCCACAACCCTTCAGACTCTTCTGTGGGTCCATAGTCATGGAATGATTTGGGCCAGAAGGGACCATAAAGGTCATCTCATTCCAACCCTCTGCCATAGCCAGGGATGCCTTCCACAGTCCCAGGTTGTTCCACACCCTGTCCAACCTGGCCTTGGACACTTCCAGGGATCCAAGGGCAGCCACAACTAAGGTTACCCTCCTTCTATTTGCACAGGAGAAAATGAAATAGCACATAGACCATTTGTTGTGTGGCACCACCAGGCCAACACAATCTCTGGGTCTGTGTTATAATGTGCATAACTTCCACTGTCCCTTCCCAAAGGACACTGCTTTTGCTCGTAGCAGATGTCACAAACTGTTGTTTCCAAAAGCCCAGGCTGGAGCATCAGCACCACCTTTCTCCTCCCCCTGTGTCCCTGCCTCAGGAGGACATCCTGGAGCTGAAGAGGCAGCTGTCCCTGGCTGATGGCCAGCTACGAAAATCTGAAGTCTCACGGAAGCGCCTGGAGATCTGCAACAGGAAACTGCTCCTGTTTGTGCAGGTGAGGTGTGGAACTGTGATGCTGCAGCATCACCACAGCCTCTTTCCTTCAGGTTTTGCAAGTCCAATCAACTTCCTGCTCCATAAGCAAAGGGGGTTTTTTCTCCTCTCACACTAAAAAGTCACTCTCTTTTGGTTAGGAGGAAGCAGGGAATGAACTCAGATCCACTCATATCCCTGGGAGCGATGCAAACTCCGTGGTGCAGGTTTTGCTGCTCTGCTCTCCCTGGCTCCCTGTGCTGAGGCTGCTCCAGGAGCTCTGCTGTCAAAATCATCCATGCTCACCTTCCCTTGGTACAGCTGAGGGTTGCTTCTCTATAAATAGGAACCTGGAGAGTGGGTTTGCTCTTCCAGTGCTTTTTCCCACCCGGATTTCCTGCAAAATCTCACAGTTTAGTCTTTCAATTGGCTGTTTTTCCAGTTCATTCCCTATATTTGGAATACCAGTATGTGTAATCAGTAAACTGGCCAGCATGGGATGCATTAGTACTCAGTGTATCTGCTATGGCTACTGGTGAAATCAAGCAGGAACAGTGGAGCAAAAGGAAATGTAGATGCTGTGTCCTCTGCTCCAGAGAAAGAAGAATTAAATGCCTCCAGAGCTTCAGCACTATGTGCTGGAGCCTGTGCAGTTTGGGGTAAGACTACGGAAATGGATCTCACTTGACCCCAGGGTCAAACATCACAGGATTTTGAGCACTGAAGCAAAATATCTTCTTTTTTTTCTCCACCCCTCAGTAGTGTTGGAGAAGTCATGAACCATGCATGGTAATGAGAGCTTACACGTGCAGCTCCAACCCAGGAGCCAGGGGCTGCTGGCAGCAATGATCACTGAAATGCAGCCTGCAAAATTATTCCTTGGAAGAGGATTTTTGTGTTGCATTTCATATATTTTAGCAGTGGTATTAAAATGCAGAATTGAGATGTGTCTGTAGGTTCATGAATGCTGCCTGAGCTGCAAAAGGCCTTGAGATATTCGCTTCAAGGGCAATGAATAAGCAGAAGCTGATTACTGTCATATTAAATCTGATCATCAGGAAAAACCCATGGGGTTTGTTCTCAGGAATTATTCAGTCCTACAAGTTGGAAACCTTTTTTTTTTTCTCTTTTTTTTTTTTTTTTTCTGTTGCATGACAGAACGTTCACAAGGTCCTGAGCACACACAGTCATTTACCAGATGAGAAAAGGTAGGAGATGGCTTCTGGGAATGATGAACAGCAACATGAAATGTCCTTTTCTGACCTTTCTCAGGGGAAGGTGCTTCACACGTAACCTACCCAGAGTTTCTAAACATACTTTCACTTTGGAAGTAAAAGCATGAGAGAAAGATGATCTGGAGGCTGCTGGTGGGTTGGTGCTGGAGGGGTTTGGCCTCTGTTCAGGCTTTTTTTGGGATTGAGTACCTGAAACTCTGCTCTGGTTAAATTGCTCTTGTCAGGTTGTTTCAGAGCAGCAGAATTTTGAGCCACTTGCTTTTCCAAAAACATAAACCAGGTTTTGGCTTCAGGACCACATCCTTTTTTATCAGCAGTTAGAGCAGATAGAGTGTAAGTAAAGAGCTCACAAGACTCAGCTGCATGAATGGCTGCAGAAACAGAGCTCAGGCTTCTGGACTTCCCTCCAACCTGAGCCTATCTCCTATCACTTGGGCATAAACACATCACAACTCTGTGTGTGTTTTTAACTGATTAAATCATTGAAAAGTCACTGTCCCATCGATAATGACCAGTCCTTTTAAAACACCAGTTTTTAAGAGGGATGGAAATCAGTTTTTAAGCTTCCAAGTTGGTTATTTGTAATATAATAAGGGGGAAATGCTTTTGACAAATTCTAAAGAATACTTTGCTATTTGTCTGTAACCAAGCAATGCAAGTGTGTCTGACAGGCACTTGAATGCTGAGGGATGGAGATGCAACCCCCCAAACACACAGAATTTCTGTAGCACATCCTTCCTGAGAGGCTGGCCAGGATTGTCAATGACCATTGTCTGATAGAAGTATTGATGGCACTTTCCGTATTTATAAGCGTCAACCATGAAACAGAAGAGGATAAAACAGATGCAGTCTCAGACACATCTCTTCCATCTTCAGATCTTGTTGACCTTTTGCTATCAGAAGCTAAAGAGCTGCTAGCACCAATCCTCTCCAACAAGGACGGTAAGCACTGAGTTAACCAGAGGAACTTGAATCCCAGCAAGTCCCAGGGATCTCTGTCAGTGTTATTGACAGTTTCCAGCACCTTCCAGATTTTTCCATAGCAGCTGAGCCTCCCTGATTCTCTCACGCTCCCTGAGATGTAATTGCCCTCTCTGTATCCATGTGACTCATCTTTGAATCTGCAATGCAGACTCGCAGGGTATGGAGTCAAAGACTTGTGCCCAGGGCCAGAGGAAAGGTGTTTATCCAGGGAAAAGAACCCTAACAGGCAGGAGGATGGTTTCACAGAATCACTGAAATGCTGGTTGAAAGGAACTGCTGGAGATCAGATCTTCCACTCCAGGTGGGACCATCCCAGTAGAGGGGACCTGCAGTGGGTTTAGCTTGCCAGGATGGAGATCCACAGCCTTCCTGGATGGTATTCCCTCACTGCTCTGTGACAGAGATCTTCCCAGCCCCCAGCCTGAGCTCCCCCGGGGGCAGCCTGTGGCTTACATTGGCTGCACTGCCAAGAACAGCTCGGCTCCTGCATCCTTTAATTGCCCCTGAAGTAGCAGTGGGGGCTGTGAAGTTGCCTCTTGGCCTCCTCTTTGCCAGGCTAAACAAGCCCAGCTCCCTCAGCCCTCGCCACCCTCTCCCTGCAGGCCTGGAGCTTCCCTTGCTGGACCCTGTCCAGTTTCCCAATAGCTTTAAACCCAGGATCCAAACTTTCCTTACACCATCCAGGTACAACTGCAGCAATGCTGAGCAGGAGGGAACAATCACCTCCCTGTTTCCTTGGAGTACAAACCAGCCACGCTCCCCTTTCCTCACATGCCTGTGAGAAAATCAGGGAACAGGCATCCAGCTCCGTGGGAGTCTGGATTAACTTTCCCAGTCTGGGACTCTGAGCTGGTCCATGAGCCATAAATTTTTCTTGGCAGCAATTGTTTGACCCTGCTTGTGTGTTCACACACAAAATGAGTGTCTGACCTCCTCAGTGTCACGTCCAGGTGAATGCACAGCCCCAAACAGGTGCCCAGTCCTTGCTCTTTGATGCTCTTCACCAACTCGGCGTGGCCACAGCCCAGCACTGGCTTTGTCTCAAAGCACAGGACACAAAGGAAATAATTGCAGCCTTTTCAGGAGCACCTCTGGTTTATGAGCACTGTCAGCATTTTCTGAGTTGCTGCCCCATTTAAATGTGCATTATCATAATGCAGCAGCACAGCCTGCACTGGGCATGTTCTCTTCACTAACACTTGGCTCTGTGCTTCCATCTGCAGCTCTGCCATGGGACAGGGACCAGTGCCTGCCTGCTGAAGGGATCCCAAATTACAAGGAGTAGGTGTCAAAACTGCCGTGGTCTGTAATTTGGACAACACACATACTAAAAATTCCTGTTTGCTCTGTTGGGTTTTTTTCACCGAAACTGTTGCTTGACAGCTTCTGATCAGACAGTCTGGGAGAGGCCTCCAGATGGCCATGCCAGAGAAATACTCTGAAATTCCTAGACAGCAAGAGACTTCGTGCCCTGCACTGTGTGAATTCCTGGATTTCTCTTTTGCTTTATAAAATGCTGGTTTTCCTTCAGGCCAGATGGGAATTTGTGGTTCTGTGGCTTATCTAGCTGGCATTTTTATAGTGTGTTCTGTGTAAGGGAAAAAGCAACACTGAACACGTTAATCTTTTATGTTGTGGTATCAAGATGCTGTGAAGCTCCAGACAAGGAAACCAGGATGACATGGCTTTGTTTGGACCTTAAATTATTAAATTTCCCCGAAACCTCTTAAGTGGCTTATATTTAACAGAGCCATTTCCTAAAGTTATCTGAAAGGGCACTTTGAGACCTAAATGTCTCCTACTGCTTTCTTAGCTTAATTCAACCTGAAGATCTGCCAGCATAGTTTTTTGTTTAGGTACAAAGTACCCATCTACAAATGATAATTTCAAGGTTATGGAAAGCATTTTCAGACAAAACAGGAGGCTTGCACAGTCTAATCAGGCAAGATCTGGGCTTCCTCCTCTTTCCTAAATAACCACTGTTGTCTTCACATTATCCTCTGTGTCCTTCTCCCAAACTACCTAAGGCATATTTCTCCTTTCCAGCCACCTTCATCAGAAGACCACGTGGCCCCCTCCTGCAGGCCAGACCAAGAGTGACCAACCAGAGCCACCAAGCCCCACGGAACCGCCTAAGAAGCCAACATAAATATCCCATGGCTTGGTGGTGCTCCGAACCACAGCCATCCATCCCATGGGAGATGGGAAAAGACACCCCCCAGGCACCTCAGCTCCCAGGCAAAGCAGACTGAGAACAAGCTTTCTGACACAAGACTAATTCTTCCTAACTATCCAAGACTTTTTCAGCAGCCTCCCCTGCGTGTCTACCTCCGAGTTATCATACAAGGCTTTTTGCTCACGGTTTTGCAGCTTTATAGGAAAAATATTCTCAAGAGGCTACAGAGGCCTGGATTTCAGTGGCAGCCTTTTAGAGCTTGTATTCTGGGTAGTATGAATGTACCTGAGGGACTCAGGGGTCTCCAGCAGATCCCTCTTGGTATTTCAGATGAAAAACCAAAGTCTATTTAGTGACTGTAATCAAAGCAGCTTAATCCGTAGTGTCCTAGCTGTCTTGGGATAGGTACTTCTCTTTTTATTCTTTTTGTATAGCTGATCCCAGCTGCAATGCTTGAAGTGGGAAGCAGCACCTGAGGCAGTTGTTGGCCAGAGTGCAGGACAGCCAGGGGGACACTGCGGTCACAACGTGGCGCTGAACGCTGAGCCCTGCCCGGAACGTGGGGAGGGACATAGTGAGCATAGTGAACATAGCTCAGGAAAGGTCCCTGGTGTCACTGGGAAATGAGATCCACATGATGCAACACTGAGGCAGCAATGAATGGGGAGCAGATCTGAGACGGGCAGAGGTCTGGAAAATAAAATGGAAACACTCCTCGCAAGGAGTTTGCTCTCTGGGTTCTGATTGCAGCTGCTGCGTTCAGAGCCTCACAAAGACACAGCCTGAGACCATTTTTCCTCCCTCTTATTTTGGCAGCTCCTAGGGAGATGCATTGAGAAGTTGAAGGAAAATGGGGTACAATCTGGCTTTTACAAATAATTTGTTAAGATTACTTCAAATCTTCTTTGTGGGGGTTCAAAGCATGTGGATCCTTTATAGTCTAAATTAAAGGCTTAGGAAAAATCATGACCCTCACCAGTATCTCCTGCACTTGAGGTATCACTGCACTGCTAAACCAGCAACTGTGTGGTGGAACATATCATATAAATAACCAGTCTGAAATTTTGGGTAAACTTAATTTCATAGCTCGGGGTAAATTAAATCTTGGGAGTGCATACCTCAGAATATAAATTAAAGGACTTCTTTTAAAAGGAAATATAATCCTTTGGACTGCTCACAAGGAATATTCCCAGGAAGGAGAAAATATTCATCTTGGGATCCCCTGTGTTTAATAGCTCATTCCCCAATGCTCTCTGCTGTGATGGAAAGATAGCAAATCCTGCTGTTACCTGTGGGTTTGGCCCTATGGCTTCGTTTTCATCTCCTGTGTAACACAGACAGGTAAGAGGTGCACACAGCAAAATCCAGTCTCACCAGTCTGGTGTACCCTGATTCTGGAAAAACACCTCCAGTTCCCCTGGGGTTACCCAGCAGATCCCAATCTGCTCCTGGCAGGGTCTCTTCAAAAGCATTCAGCTGGAGGTGGCATCCTAGTGAGACATCTCCAGCCACTGCTTGTCACACTTGTCAGGGAACAGCACTAACAAGATTTTGGGAAGGTGCTGGTCTTGGGCTGTGCTGTGTCATTTCATATACCCAATGGCACTTGAGGCAGCTGGGAGAAAAAGGGCAAGTTAAGGGGAAAACACAACTGTTTAGGCTGCACTTAATCAGCTGGAAAATCAACAACCTGTTGTGGAAATCAAGAGAAGTTTCAATAGCACCTCTGACAATCACGGAATATTTTTCTCAAAACACGAGTATTGAACTCCTCCTCCTTGAGTGCTGGAAAGGCACAGACCAGTACTGTCCCAGCAGGGACCAGTGACATGGTCTGAAAGAGAAATCCTTGATGCTGCTTCCATAGTCTGTATTGTAAGGTCCCAGGAAAGAAGATTTTGTATAAAAGCATCACAGTGGGTGAGGGCTTGGATGAGACAAGCATTGTGCAGTTGGTGCTGGCACCTGGCAAGGGGATGCTGCCCCAAGGCCGCTGCATTTGGGGTCTCCTGAACCATCATCAAACGAGCTGTGAAGTTCTTAACCTTTTAAACAGCCCTGACAGCTCTGTGCCCTCAGCTTCCTGGCAGCCCCTCTGGAAAGGAAATCCTCCATGTTCCCATCAGCCACTGGAGAGCCTCACGTCAAAAAAGGATCAAGCATTGCGTGCTTCCCAAAGCTTTCATGTTTCTCAGCTGGTTTCCAAGATTTCCTTTGAATTTGCCATATTCCTTTTGCCTTTGCCTCAAGCCCAGCAGATTTCCTCTCTCTGTGAACCCTGTTGTTCCTAATGCCACTGCTCTGCAGAGCAGTGCTCAGAGCTAAGCTCTGACGAGAGCTGTGCTCCTGGAGGTGACGCTGATTTCGGTGACCCAGAATAACAAACTGGTGTCAGGCTTTACTCCCAGGGAAGAGGAATTAGGCAGAACTCAGCCAGTCACAGGCTGACATCTCACAGAACTACCGAGAGGCAAAAGGGGAAATGCAGACAGAACAAACAGCACAGAAAGAGAAGTTATTTAAATAGCATGTTCTTCATTCACTCAGGGCCTGTCTAGCACTCTATGAGAGAGCTGAATTCTGGATTAATTTGCAATACTTTTGGCTTCCTTGTAAGGTTGTGGAGATGTGCTGCTGTCACAATGTGCTGTGTTTGTCTCAGAGAATCTGCCTCAGAGGGTCCCAGCATGACTGCACAGAAATGAGGAGTATTTGTGATAAAAATGAGACATGAACGGAATTAGATCTTCCTGAGTGGCCTTCCAGATCCTGAAGGGATCCTGTAAGAAAGATGGAGGGGGATTTATTACAAGAGCGTGAAGTGACACAACAAAGAGAATGGCTTCACACTGCCAGAGAGTAGGTTTAGATTAGATATCAGGAAAAACTGCCCTGTGAGGGTGGGCAGGCCCTGGCACAGGGTGCCCAGAGCAGCTGTGGCTGCCCCTGGATCCCTGAAGTGCCCAAGGCCAGATTGGACATTGGGGCTTGGAGCAACCTGGGACAGTGGAAGGTGTCCCTGCCCATGGCAGGGGGTGGAGTGAGATAAGCTTTGAGGTCCCTTCCAACCCAAACCATTCTGTGTTTCCATGAGTCTATGATAGGCTGGAAAATGGCAAATATTTTATGAGCCAATATGCAGAGAGACCCCCATAAAGAGAGCATGTCAACACACTGCAGGTGATAAACTCAAAAAGATGCATTTAAAGAGCATCAGCAATCAGCTGTTGAGCTGGAAGCTTTGGGGGTTAAACATCACTGATGGGATGGGTTTATTTTGTATTTCTCCTATGCAAAGCAGAAACTCAGCTCTTAGTTTCTGGTGGGTCAGAGGGTGGGAGACCCCTCTGCCTCACAAAATAAACCATACCGAGATTGGAGCGTCTATTTTAACAGCTGCAGAGAGCAGGGAAGGCGGGGCAGGGAGCCACCTCGGCATTATCCTGGAAGGTGCAATAGCAGAGCCATTAGCACACTGTTTATCTGCAGTCCCACGGGAAAAGGAACCCAATCTAAGCCTGCTGGACCCGAGCTCATTTAGGTCTCCAGTTTCATCCCTGCCAGTGATCTCTGTCATCTCGCTCTGTGACCTTGGGCAGCACATTTCATCTCAGTTTTGCACCAAAAAACAAACAGGACTGAGAGGGGCACGGGGAAGGCAAAGCCCTAGGGATCCAAGGGATATGGTGCCAACCTCCTGGCACAAGAGGGTCTGCGAGGGCTGTGGGATTGGCACTGCTGGTCTGTTTTCAGTGAAGAAAGCCTCAATATTTCAACTTTTCCTGGCTCTCAGAACAGCAGACACAGCTTTTGCTCAGTTTTAGTGAAACAGAGAGAGGTAAAGTGCTTAAAAGGTGTCTTTACAGAGGTGTGGAGGTAGCAGAGGTGAACTCCAGCCCAGAACGGTGCAGTGGAGTAGGCTGGTGTGTCTATCCCAGCACTGGAGGCTGTGTGTGGAGCCTCTTCTTTCTCTCAGCTCCACCCAGTGACACCTGGACCGAAGCCCAGGTTTAGAGAGTGGAATACACCTCCACGCTGCTTTAAATGTGGCTCTGAAAGGCAGGTGAATTTTACTGCTGAATTTTTAAAGCAAGCCTTTAATGTTTAAACAGTGCTGATTTTCTAAGGGTTGTTGAGCATGTGTGGAAGAGGTCTGGACAGCACCTCCTCAGCGTGACACTGCAGAAAGGGCTGGGCTGGCAGTGTGAAGCTGCCTTTCCAGTCCTGCTTTTCCTCAGGGATCCAGGGGGATCCTTCTCCTGCTCAGGGCTGAGTCTACCCCAGCAGCTCCATGACAGAGCACTGAATTTTCTGGCCTCCCTGACTGCAGCTTTGCCACAAACCTCCTTTGCAGCTTCTTTCAGCTGCTTTCAGAATAAGGAAAATAGGAATAAGGATACCATGAACAACCCCTACAAGCTTTTTCCTGCACGTGGTGCACCTGCTGTTGAGTTTTTTTAATTTATACCACCAGATGAGGCCCAGAAGTTAAGACAAAAGCAGACTTTGAAGTGAAATGCCCTTGTAATGGGGGAACTGGAGGCTGAATGGTATCTCCAGACCAGATGTCCTTTCTGGAAGACATTCTCCTTTCTAACTGCAAGAGTTCCTAGGCTGGGTTGCTCAGAGAACTTCTTTCTGAGCAGAAGAAAAAGTGAGGGTGAGTGCCAGCCCTTGAGGCAAACACCCAATGCTGGTAGGGATTGGGCAGTCAGGGCCCTTGGGAATGCCCTGGAGAGTTGGCCCTGTGTCAGGGGAAAAGGCAGCCCGCTGACACTGGAAAATACCAAGGTGACCTTCTGGCAGCAGGAGAAAACAAATGTCGGAAAATGGGAATTATAGTCAGGGCTGAGCAGCAGAGAAAAGGATGGATTGGGACTCGCCAAAATCTCATACAGCTTTTATGACCTGAACAAAAGGGAAACCACAACAATTAGGGAACAAAGTAGTTGCAGGCTGGTGTAAATGCTGTAGCAAGAAGATGGAAATAGTGCTTTATTTTTTCTTCTGTTTTCTCTGAGGAAATCTAACAGTAAATGAGGAACAGGAGAGAAATACAACTTCTTTGAAAAAGCAAGTTGCACTGTGATGGGAAATTCTGAATATTTCTTTATAAATAAATACATTTTGGTTTTATTCTGAATATATATTTATAAATTAGATGTTGCAGGCCTTGAATCATTTTGTAGCTTTTGATGCCAAGTTGTGCTGTAAAGGTCTTTAGGAAAAGTGCTCTGACTCCGCAGGCTGCAGCCTTGGGAGCTCTGACATTTGATGGTCTGTGGGTTGGTTGTTTTTGAGCAGTGTCAGGCTGGTCTCCTCAGTCTGAGATAGCAGAACATTTCAGGAAATATTGCTGATCAGAAATAGCACTGCAGCTTCCTGAAATGCCTGGCCAGATATGGGGACACTCCACAGCTGGATGCGATAAGGAGGCAGGAAAAGACAAAGCAGTAGTAAATGCGATGTTACTTCAATACCAGCAAGCAAAGGGGCAGCTGGTCCTTAGGGAGAACCTGCAAGGAGGCTCTGAAGGTGCAAAACACTCCCCAGCTGGTCTCCCACATCCCTCTCCTCCACCACTCCTGGTGCCACACACCCTCCTGCCCCAGGACCAGCTGCTCAGCCACTCTTGGCAGCCCAAAGTCAGGCGGTGTTGGCATCATTTCCTCCACAGAGCCACGGCCTATAGGACTGTCACAGGGTGGTGACAACTCCCCAGCACACAGCCTGACAAACACGGGCCACTCACCCTGAGCTCCAGAGCTCCCCAAGATTCACCAAACACTGCACAGATTTTCAGAGCCGGTGAGAGAGGGGGAAGCTGAGAGGTCAGGATGCATCCCAGTGTCCTTCTCAGTGTCACTTGGCTGGGTGATCCCCTTGTACCTCATTGGAGAGTAGAGTTTTGGGAATATTTGCTCAAGGTGTGGGTTCACAGGTGTGTAATAAGTCACATAATAAATCAAACAATACAGTGCAGTGATAGAGTTTAGGGCTGAGGTGAGCAGGTCCCTCTGCTCATGGAGGGCTGATCCACCCTGGGATGAGCAGGATTAGGTTCTGTTTGGGAGCTGTGGCTCTTCCTCCTCCAGCCCTGACCCAAGAGGGTTCCTCCTCCTCCTCAAGGGCAGGTGCCAGTTTGGGGAGAATCACAGAAACATGGAATAGCCTGAGTTGGAAGGGTCCCATCAGGATCATCGGGTCCAGCTCCTGGCCCTGCACAGGACACCCCAACAATCCCATCCTGGGCATCCCTGAGAGCAGTGTCTGAGCACTCCCTGAGCTCTGGCAGGGTTGTTGCTGTGAACACTCTGTGGGATGGGGTGAGCTCATCTCCACACACATGCCTCGTTATTCTCCCATTCTGCCCTCACGAGACCCCACCTGGAGACATGCCCGAGGCGGGAATCCTCAGCACATGAAGGACATGGAGCTGCTGGAGTGAGTCCAGAAGAGGCAGCAAGATGATCAGAGGGATGGAGCAGCTCTGCTGTGAGGAAAGCCTGCGAGAGCTGGGGGTGTCCATCTGGAGAAGGCTCCGCGGAGACTTTTCCAGTGCCTAAAGGGGCTCCAGAAGAGCTGGCGAGGGACTTGGGAGAAGGGATAGAACGAGAGGCCAAGGAGGAATGGTTTCCCAGTGCCAGAGGGCAGGGTTAGGTGGGATATTGGGCAGCAATCTCGCCCCTCACGGCCGGAGCGCNTCGGAAAATGGGAATTATAGTCAGGGCTGAGCAGCAGAGAAAAGGATGGATTGGGACTCGCCAAAATCTCATACAGCTTTTATGACCTGAACAAAAGGGAAACCACAACAATTAGGGAACAAAGTAGTTGCAGGCTGGTGTAAATGCTGTAGCAAGAAGATGGAAATAGTGCTTTATTTTTTCTTCTGTTTTCTCTGAGGAAATCTAACAGTAAATGAGGAACAGGAGAGAAATACAACTTCTTTGAAAAAGCAAGTTGCACTGTGATGGGAAATTCTGAATATTTCTTTATAAATAAATACATTTTGGTTTTATTCTGAACATATATTTATAAATTAGATGTTGCAGGCCTTGAATCATTTTGTAGCTTTTGATGCCAAGTTGTGCTGTAAAGGTCTTTAGGAAAAGTGCTCTGACTCCGCAGGCTGCAGCCTTGGGAGCTCTGACATTTGATGGTCTGTGGGTTGGTTGTTTTTGAGCAGTGTCAGGCTGGTCTCCTCAGTCTGAGATAGCAGAACATTTCAGGAAATATTGCTGATCAGAAATAGCACTGCAGCTTCCTGAAATGCCTGGCCAGATATGGGGACACTCCACAGCTGGATGCGATAAGGAGGCAGGAAAAGACAAAGCAGTAGTAAATGCGATGTTACTTCAATACCAGCAAGCAAAGGGGCAGCTGGTCCTTAGGGAGAACCTGCAAGGAGGCTCTGAAGGTGCAAAACACTCCCCAGCTGGTCTCCCACATCCCTCTCCTCCACCACTCCTGGTGCCACACACCCTCCTGCCCCAGGACCAGCTGCTCAGCCACTCTTGGCAGCCCAAAGTCAGGCGGTGTTGGCATCATTTCCTCCACAGAGCCACGGCCTATAGGACTGTCACAGGGTGGTGACAACTCCCCAGCACACAGCCTGACAAACACGGGCCACTCACCCTGAGCTCCAGAGCTCCCCAAGATTCACCAAACACTGCACAGATTTTCAGAGCCGGTGAGAGAGGGGGAAGCTGAGAGGTCAGGATGCATCCCAGTGTCCTTCTCAGTGTCACTTGGCTGGGTGATCCCCTTGTACCTCATTGGAGAGTAGAGTTTTGGGAATATTTGCTCAAGGTGTGGGTTCACAGGTGTGTAATAAGTCACATAATAAATCAAACAATACAGTGCAGTGATAGAGTTCAGGGCTGAGGTGAGCAGGTCCCTCTGCTCATGGAGGGCTGATCCACCCTGGGATGAGCAGGATTAGGTTCTGTTTGGGAGCTGTGGCTCTTCCTCCTCCAGCCCTGACCCAAGAGGGTTCCTCCTCCTCCTCAAGGGCAGGTGCCAGTTTGGGGAGAATCACAGAAACATGGAATAGCCTGAGTTGGAAGGGTCCCATCAGGATCATCGGGTCCAGCTCCTGGCCCTGCACAGGACACCCCAACAATCCCATCCTGGGCATCCCTGAGAGCAGTGTCTGAGCACTCCCTGAGCTCTGGCAGGGTTGTTGCTGTGAACACTCTGTGGGATGGGGTGAGCTCATCTCCACACACATGCCTCGTTATTCTCCCATTCTGCCCTCACGAGACCCCACCTGGAGACATGCCCGAGGCGGGAATCCTCAGCACATGAAGGACATGGAGCTGCTGGAGTGAGTCCAGAAGAGGCAGCAAGATGATCAGAGGGATGGAGCAGCTCTGCTGTGAGGAAAGCCTGCGAGAGCTGGGGGTGTCCATCTGGAGAAGGCTCCGCGGAGACTTTTCCAGTGCCTAAAGGGGCTCCAGAAGAGCTGGCGAGGGACTTGGGAGAAGGGATAGAACGAGAGGCCAAGGAGGAATGGTTTCCCAGTGCCAGAGGGCAGGGTTAGGTGGGATATTGGGCAGCAATCTCGCCCCTCACGGCCGGAGCGCACCCTCCCCTCAGCGAGATGGCGGCGGGGGAGGCGCGGGGGGGCCGCACGTGCGCGGGGCGGGGCCTGCCCGCGCCCCCCCAGCACAATGGACAGCGCCCCGCGNGAGGCGGCAGCGGCGGACAGCGCTCTCCGGGGGTCCCTCAGGGGCGCTGTGTGACGGAAGGGTGGGGAGGGGGGGGGGAGGGGCGTGAGGCTTTTCCCGCCCCGTGTGCCCGGGCCCGTCGTGAGGTGGGTGGTGGGTGGGTGTAGGTGCGCCGGGAGCCGCTATCCTTCAGCCACGGGAAGCCGAGAGGGAAATTTTAGTCATAATCCTGTGGGATCGGCGAGGGAGCCGGTGAAGACTCGGGCGGTGGGCTCGGCGTGGCGCGGGATCCCTTCAGGTCTAAGGACAAAATACAGCGGTTTTAAAGTTGTCAGGTTTGTGTCGTGCCTGGAGGGAGTGGGACGGACGCTGGCTGAGGGGGCCTCGCTTCAGGTGGGCTGAGCTATGGAAGGGGCTGCGAGTGGGACCCCAGGATCAGCCCGAGCGGGTCCGGAGAGCTGGGCAAGGCGAGCTGCCCGGGGGCTCGGGGTGCAACAAAGCTACCCTGAAACCAGCCCTGAAGTATTTGTAAACTCAAAGGGTGACCCTGATCAATGCAGGTTGTTAAATGCATTGATCGATTTAACACGTTGTCCAGAGAAGCTGTGGCTGTCCCTGGATCCCTGGAAGTGTCCACGGCCAGGTTGGATGAGGCTTGGAGGAACCTGGGATAGTGGAAGGTGTCCCTGCCATGGCAGGTGGTAGAGGGACGTGGGCTGTGAGGTCCCTTCCAAACCATTCTGTGATTCCATGTTTTCAAGTCAGCTTCTAGGTGAACCAAGTGTGTTCTCTGGGTCACTTGGCTTAACTCCTCCAAGCAGTAAAATTGGTCTGTAGATGGTGAGAAGGTGCTTGTGTTGATGGCACCACTTGTGTGATGGGGCTGATGACAGCCAGCCTCTGGTCAAAGAAAATACAGCTGCAGCCTTCACTCAAGGCAGAATGAAACAGTTTGCTGGTGCTTTGTTGCACTGTCGAGTGAGTTGCTGCCTGGGTCTACTCTTGATTTACATGTTAAACTGTAGCATGGGGTCCTTGGCACGAGAAGGATGTGGACTTGTTGGAGTGAGTCCCTGGAAAGCCTCAGAGATGCTCCAAGGGCTGGAGCCCCTCTGCTCTGGAGCCAGGCTGGGAGAGCTGGGGGTGCTCACCTGGAGAGGAGAAGGCTCCAGGGAGAGCTCAGAGCTCCTTGCAGGGCCCAAAGGGGCTCCAGGAGAGCTGGAGAGGGACTTTGGATTATGGGCTGTGAGGTTGATGAGGCCTTTGCAGAGGGTGCCCAGAGAAGCTGTGGCTGCCCCATCCTTGGAAATGTTCAAGGCCAGGTAGGATGGGGTTTGGAGCAACCTAGGATAGTGGAAGGTGTCCCTGCCCATGGCAGGGGGTGAAAGAAGATAGGCTTTAAGGTCCCTTCCAACCCTAACCATTCCAGGATTCTGTGTCTCCATTCTTAAATTGTATTTGAGAATTGAATTATTTCCTACACTGTGGTTGGATAAATCAATGTGGTGTGATTTCTGTGGAGTAGTAAGGTGAGGAATGAGGGGCTTTCCTTCAGGAATGCTTATCTCCTGCTGCAGGCTGGCAAATATCAGGGAGTTAATGTGTTGCTGTGCATAAAAGTTCCATGGTGATTCTTTGGTGAGAAAATTACCTTATGAGACGGACATGTGGAAATACTGTGCCTGGAGCTTGTTGTGATACACACGTGGAAGAGAAACAGCTCTGAGGGCAGAGTGCTGGACACTTCCCTTTCCTTCTTCCCCTCAGCCAAAAAGAGTGTTCCTTATTGTGTGGTCAGGAATGTGTAAATGTTGTTGTTTGGGTGTTTGTGTTGCCTGTCTTTGGTTTTGACCCACGCCAGGACTCCAGGTACCTCTGCCAGCTGTAGGAGCAGTGCCCAGGCTCCACCTCAGCACAGTGATCTGCACCCTCCGTGCTGCTTCACCTGCTCCAGAGGTGTTTCTCAGGGGGCAAGATCAAGCCCTGCCTGAGCAGATGTCTGCTTCTAAAAGATGGTAAAGGCTTATTGTGGCACTATTTCACCTTGAGGCTTCCTTATATCAAGCTTCAAAAGAATTGTTCTTAAGTTCTTAGGTGAAAAAGCTCTAATAAATATCCTACAGCATGTTATTATTCTGTGTGTAAAGCATCAATTACAATATCTCCCTAAGTGAAAGGCACTGCAGGCAGAGGAAATGTTGCACACCTTTCTCTCCACCTTTCTCTAGAAGGGAGGAGGAAAGAATACAGCCCTGTGGAGTCCCCCTTTTCTAACTGGAAATGCCAGCTTAGCTGGGTGCCACAGCTGGCTTTCACGAGGTGTAATGGTATTTCAGGAAGTCAACAATCCTGCTATTTTCAGCAGTTCTTTGTCAAAAACAAAACAAAAAAACCTGCTCAGTTCTCTTTGAGATGAAAAGCAGCCACCACAGGTGGGAGAAGTTAATAAAGTCCCTTGCTGCCAGTTCCACATCCAACAGGCAGCTCCAGCATGGAAGGAGCTGCCTGAGTTCTGTGCCTGGATGAGAAGCAGGGGTGGGGGGTTTGATTCAGGGCTTTCTCTGTATTTAATCTATACACTCAGTTTCTGATTTCCAACCATCTGGCTGTATTCTGTCAAGTAAGCTGCTCCTACAAATAGCAGAATAGACGTCAAGCATATGGAAAATCCCTCAGGTGCACAGTGGCTGATTCTAGATGAGAAGGAAGCACAACAGTTAATGTCACTGCCTGTCCCTGTGCTGTGTGTAGCGATGTGTGTTCCTCACGGGAGCCCTCACAGGCCTGCCTCATGCCTTGGGGGAGCTTTGCACACTGGGGGTGCACCAGTGCTTCTGCAGAATCCTTTTCTCTGGAATGCTCCCAGAACTACAGCAAGTGCCATCAGGGGTCCATATCCCTCCTCTTCCCACCTCCTTCCCTTGGAACACCCAGCAGGTGGATCTCGAGCTTGTAATGAACTCTCTGTCCTTGGTTCTCAGAGGAGTTGCTGTGTGGGCTGGAGCAAAAGGGGTGCCCAGGGAGCTGAGGCTCTCAGGGCTCAGTGCTGTTGGCACAGTGTGTCACAGGATGCTCTGTGAAATGTGGTGCCTGCTGCTGATCTCTGTGTTCAGGTGTGTAAGAAATATTGAAATACTTTTAATATCTAATTGGGATAGTTAGAATTGTTATTCCTGGGATGGTTGTTAGTAGCCAGATTTGTTGCTTCAATGCATTGGCAGCTCCAACCTCTGAGCTTCTATCAACCACTCTGGGCTTGGCCAGCTGGAATCAAGCCTCTTTCCTGGTGTTTCCCCATGGACACTCTAGGCATGCCTCCACCTGTGGATTGGGGTTTCTAAGTGGTCTTGCTGCAGTTGAGTGGGGTCACTGCTCTTCACTTGAGTTGCCTTTCCTAATATGTCTTTTTAGCCAGATGCAAATAGGAAGTCGAGCAGGGAGCCTGGGCCACTCTAGAGCTGGATGGATGTTTGAGGAGCAGAATACTCTCTGGTTGGGTGGTTTCTTTCTGGTGGTTGGACATACCTGTTCATAATTTAGATGTTTACCTGTTTATAACACAAGATGACTTTAAAAACACCTCTGTCTGTGGTGCTAAAGTCCTGGGAAGACTCACGTCTCTAGCTAATATAGCCCAGGTGCCAAATAGTAACACCTGGGACGCTTTGTCCTTATCAGTGCTAATCATCATCTTCATCTCAGTGTGCCTAGTAGCCACCTTTCACTGCCTTTTCTGATGGTTTTTTTCCTTTTTTTTCCAGGAATTATAGCAGGAGTCCCTGTTGCCTTGAGAAGCACAATGACCATCTCGCAGCTCTGCTTGGAGGAGAGGGTATAGAAGGTCTGCTGCCACTGTGCTCTCCCGAGGTATGAAAGGTTTCTAGGGCAGGTGTGAGTTATCAGCTGTCATTTTTCCACAGCTTTCTGTGGGTATAATAGTCACTGGCTCCTTTTTCCAGCCTTCCCTCAGCTGGAGAAGCACGGAGGCAATAAACCTGTGTCGGGTCCAGCAGCTGCCAGCGAGCAGTGTGTCTGTCCAAGCAGCACAGCTGAGGCTGCTGAGCTACAGCTTGTGCCATCTCAGTGTTCTGGTGCCTTAATTTCTGGGCTGTGGGTGATTCTAGATTGGTCTGTCCCGAGCCTTCCTGCTGTGGAGGTTTCTGACCTTCTCCTGCAGTGGTGCAGGAATTCCTGGTGTAGGAGGTGAGGTCAGAATAAGCAAGATCTCAGCTAAATGTGCTTGAGGAGGCTTCTCCCACTCTGTGCTCACGGGGAGGGTCCCCGCCCAGCCTAATCATGTTACAGGTCGTGTTCCAAGGTGCCCTGTGCCTCTTGGCTCGGGTATCTGATACCTGATAGCAGCCTGGCCTTCCTGGGGTGTGCTTGTCCTGCTCCTCTCACTGCACTCTGAGTTGGATGCTCTGCTGGTAGGTTCTCTCTGCGTGGACTGGCTTTTAGCAGCAGTGAGACTCAGAGATCCAGCGAGTCCTGAGCTTTGCTCCTTAGGTAATGTGATCCTCTGCAGAGGAACTGTCTGATCGCTGGACCCTATTTCTCCAAAAATCCCTTATTCTCAGGTATTCAAACTTTTAAAGTCCTTTTCCCCTTGCTTAGATTTTACAGTGTGATGGCATTTTGCAGCAGTTTTTGAGGGAGAATCTATTGCCTATTCATGTTTCACCTCTGGTTTTGGGCTGAAAATGTCAGGGCTAAGTTGTGTGAGCGCTCTGACTGTTGAGTTCAGTGCTACACTGCGTCATGTTGCCGAGGGCTGTGTCTGCTCAGCAGTGGAATTTGAGTGGGGTGGAATGAGCACGGTGCCTCCAACCAGCCGTCCAGCCTTTTGTGTTCCTGATGTTTGTGGATGGTATTAGTAGGAGCAGTACAAAAGAATTCCTAAAGGAATTGCAGAAAGCAACCTAATAAAGGTTTTTAAAATGATTTGTGTACTTCCCTTGAGATGCTGGTTACTGATGCATGTTTGAGGGTTAAAACCCGGGCAGGAGAGTCTGAGGGAGGAATCCTGACGAGAACAGTGAGAGGTGGCTGGGAGCAGGGAAATGCTGAGGACGGGATTGTTCCCATTGCCTGCAGTTCTTGCCTCAGTTCAGCTGGAACAGTGGGCATCCAGGCAGTGGGATGTGATTGCCAGCTTAGCATCAGGCATGTTCTTGCAGCATGCTGGTTCCTTTTCCTTCCTTTCAGTGAGCTGAAACAACTGAATCCTATTTTGTGCACAAAAGCACTTAAAACACTGGGATATGGGAAGCTGTGGAAGCTTTCAGTGACAAAGATTCTGCCTAATGATCACAGATGTAATGTAGGGAAGGGGCATAGGGGGAAGAATTGCCAGGGAAGCTCTGTAAGGCTCCTAACAGAGGCTCCTTCTCCAGAGTACGATTTGTTCTGGCTTTACATCTCTGTATTGTGCTTTAATTATGGAGAGTTTTGTTGGCTCTCCAAGTTGGATTTACTGCAGTAGTGTTGGGAAGCAGCACAGGATACTGGACTGGGACTGCAGAGACTTGCCTCTGCCACTTACTAGGCAAGATATTCCACCTAATAAATCTCCTTCTCTCTATTTGTAAGAGTTACAGTCTTGTTCTATAAGTAAGCTCTGTAAAAATTGCCTGGAATGTATTGTGCTGCTTGGCATGGGGGATCTAAAATGTTCCAATTTCTCTCTATTACAGGTGTATGGTAAAAATGGTGCAGAAATACCAGTCCCCAGTTCGAGTCTACAAATACCCTTTTGAGCTCGTCATGGCAGTGAGTAACACTCAGCACTTTTCCTGCTCCAGCTGCTGAGGGCCAGTGGGAGATGGGGGACTGCAAGTTCAGCTGGATGTCAGTGACAGTCCTACTGCAGGAGCACAGCCTCAGCTCTCCTCCTTCAATTTTCCATGAAAAATAAGGATCTTCATTAAGAATGGAAGTTTAGTTGTTAGAAGGGGAAAAAAAAACCCCAAGAAAATCTTCTGTAATTATTCTTTGCTAAGGAAGGAACAAAAATTTTGGCATTGTTAGGCAGGGTCAGTTTATGACCAGACACCTTCTTTGCCATATCACCAAATGCCCCTCAGTTCAAGATCTGTCCAGATGTGATCCCAATCACCACTGTAGTATGGTTGTATCTACGACTGGATTCTAAATAATCCTGAGCTATTTGATTTGGTTGAAAGCTGGAAATCTTTGGAAAAAGTCTTCTGTGTTGTTCTTCCCTGTCCACTCTGTGATTGAACTGTCAGGAGATCTCTCTCCAAACCTTGTGATTTCCACAAGGGGCTAGAGGGCTCTCATTGAAGGCTGCAGTTGACCATGGGAGCTGCTTCAGGCAGAGTTTCTTTGTGATATTGTGGACTTTGTCACAATTAGGTGTGAGTCAAATACCCTTCTCAAAGGTTTGCTGTTGCATTTCAAGGGCAGCCCTGAGCATTTGGGCATTGTTAGAGGAGCTTGCTTGTGGAGTCTTGCGAGGTTTTGGTTTGTAATCTGCTGGGCATTTCAGTCAGCTGTAGGGATCCCCAGCCTTGGTATTTGCTTCTAGCCTACTGCTTCCTCCATTGCCTGTTCCCAGTTTCTTTAGTTTATGGGAGCCTGGGAATGGAGAGGGAAAGCTGCAGCTGTTGCAGGCTGCTGACGTGATTCTCATGAATGGAAGGAACTCTACTGAGTTCCACTTGGCAATGTGGCCTCCTCAAGATTCCTGAGAAACACGTGCCATAAGATTTGTTTTATCCAAAACAGCCTCCAGTCTTTTATTTTGTTCAAACTGGAGGAATCAGTTTGTAATAAGGGACCCCAAAGGCAGCAGCAGTTGAGAGTGGTTGCTGTTCACTTTGGTCACTGATCATCCAGATGAACACTGCTTTTGCTGACAGTTGAGCTCCCTGCCAAATCCACCCCATTTTTCCCCAGTCTTACCCAGATTTGCCATGTCTGTTCACAGCTAAACCAGTAACGTGCCACAGAATTGCCCTGACCAGTCTGGGGCTGATGTTTGTGGCAGTGAAGCTTTCCTGGCTGTGCTCTTTGCTCTCTCAGTGCATCCTGTGTAAGAATGAGACACCAGTAGCTGTGATGAAGATCCTGGGAGCCTTTGCTCCATGCACACCTCTGCACATTCCTGTTGTCTCTATTAGCAGGATAAAGCTACCACCAGATGCTCCTCAGTCGATTGGCTGCTAATAGAGGAGGGCTGCCTTGAGACAAATCCTTTGTAAGCTTGTTAGCACATCCCTAAAGGCCAGGGGCTGGTGAGCTTAATTTTGAAGTGGTTTAGTTTTATTTGCTTTTCAGCATAATGGAACTTAAAATTCCCTGGGAGTTGAGGGCTCAGGTTGTAAATGTCATCCTGTAGTTGTTCAGGAAATCTTAGCAAAGTTGTTAGTCCTCTTTCTTTATGAACAAGTTCCTTTTCCAGGGTCACCCAGCGGACTGTGCTTTGGAGTAGGGAGCTGAATACAGACCCCCTAGCCCCTCCTCGATGTCCTGTGAAAATCCTGTGTTCCCAGCAGGATCTGCTGTTGTAAAGCAGCATTTCAGTCCTGTGCTGGTCTGTGCAGGCTGAGCTGGATGCAGACTTGGTTACCACTGTTGCTGTGTTCACATGGAGGCTCCCGTTTGTGTGGAGGCAGCGAGGATCTGATGGATCTCACAGAGCTGTCAGGTACCAGCTGTCAGTTGCTGGAAGTTTTGCAGGGAAGAGTGGGTGTGCAGTGAAGCTGTTTTGCTCCTCAGCACGTGGCATTGCTGTTAATCTCCTTCACCATAAATCTGACAGCAGCTTCCTCAGCACTGATATTCAGCTGCTTTCATCTTTTCCCCTTGAATGCTGTGTGGGAACCTTTGGAGTGCCAAGGTCTCAGGCTGTGGTAGGAAAGCAGAGGTTGTAGGGGTGACCCCAAGACACCCCTGTGTTTTACAGGTCTCTGGGCACCCTTCAGCCTGATACACTTGTGTTTAATTCCTCACTGGGGAGGGTCATCCCTCACAACACAGCCTGAACAGAACACAGGAAGTAAGTTGGGAAAACTATTTTTCCCTCAGAAGTTTCAGTGTTTGCACCCTACTATAGAAAGTAGAGGGTGTGCTTTGCTCACATAGGAGAGTCTGTGAAATAAGGTTGTCACAGCCAAATTCAGCAGGCAATTCCTTGCTTCCTGGCCCACATGTGGTGTTTCCCAGGCCCTTTGTGGAGCTCCCCCTCAGGAACAGGAGTTCTCCTCCTTGGACTCGTGCAGAGGCCATGTGTGTGCCTGGGGCTGTGCTCCAGGGTGAGCCAGGCTTTTCCTGCTGATACCTTTGTTACTGCCTGGCAGGGTCATTGTGCCTGGATTTACACTCTGCCCTTTGCTAATGCTCCTGCAGCCTGGCTTGGAGCACTTGCAGGCAGGAGATTTGACGTGGGCTCCAAGTCCTTGGAAGGACATTCTCCTCCTTGCTCCCTTCACCAGCCCTGTGCACTGAGGAAGTGAAAAGGAATCAGCCTAACAAGTCTCTTCTTGTCATTTGGGAGTTCGGATTTTTTCCTTTTTTCTTGTCCTTCTAAAAAAGATTTAAGTGAAGAGTGGTTTTTCCACACCTGTCCAAGGTCACTGTAGTCATTTCCACCTGCTTTGTTCCTTACTCAGATTCATATTAATGGATCAAAAGTATTATGCTCTTCAAACACATATTCAGTGCCTGACACTTTTATTCCTTATACTTGGAAAGAACTTTGACTTCTGTTATGTTTTGTTATCTTGTCATGGTTTTTCTTTCTGTTTTATCTTTTTTGTGTGCGTCCTCTTTCAAATGGAGCTGTTCCTCCCATGGATTGTCCATGCCTCTCTGGGCCTCATCTTGTCTTCCCTTCACTTAGATCAGCAGATTTGACATTGCATGTCTTCTAATTTTATCTTACAGCCAAGAAAATTCCCAAGTACCAACTTTTCATTTTCTTTCTGTTGTAGTTGGGGTTAGAAAGCTAAAAGGGATTTTTAAAAAATGTTATAATGAAAGAAAACTCCAGAAGGAGAGGTACCTCTGTCACATATGAGTGATGTAAATATTTATGAGCCTTCTCTGATGTACTGCGGGTAAGAATTTGGTTAGGGTGAGCGAGTCCAACATGCAGGAAACAGAGCAGAGAGAGAGAGATTGCATATTAAATGTTATTTGCAATGAATTATTAGGTTAGATGAGATAGCTGTAGCTGGAGGGTTTCAGCTTTGAACGTGATAGGGAGTTGTGTTCCTGTTATTTTTAGTAGTGCCTCAGCCCTTCATACTCACCATTGACATCAGCCATTTTCACACACTTTAGAGGATTTATAGGATTTTAGTCTCTAAAACTACAGGTTGGGAATAACCCCCCAGAGACCTTACAGGGTCTTCTGCATGTGATGGATAATTTCAGTTGCTGCATTAGTGGTGCAAATGTGAAATCCCTGGCAGCGCTTGTCAATGGTTTGCTCCTCTTGCCACAGTGCACTTCATGGTCAGCTCTCACTGCTCAGAGCAGCTCATGGTTCCTGCTGCCAGAGAGGGCTCTTTCTGCACTGCTATATAGAAATAAGTCATGATTTTGGAAAAAAAGAACAAAGATCAGGCGTTGGAAGGTTTGCAGAAGCAGCAGCTCCCATTGCCTGTGCAGTTGTATTTTGTGCTGGAGACAAAACTGCTGTGGAGCCCCACATGTGCCTGATGTGAGTCAGTGCTGCTTTCTGCTTGACCTCATTTCTTGGTGCTGCCCACGGCATGTGCTGACACATATCTGAGCAGCTGGGAGCCCGAGCTCTTGGACACACACACATGAAGAGCCTTGGTTTCTGTGCTGGCCGAGTGCTGCTCATCAGGCCAGGGCAATTCTGTTCCTGCAGCGAGAATTTGGGTGGGGGTGGCTCCTCTGGGGATGCTGTTTGGCGTGGGGGTGTTCCTAATCTCAGAGTCTCTGACAGACCTGTGGCAGCTCTTGAGTTCCCTGCCTGGGTCTGCTAGTGACAGCTGCATCATCTGAGCTCCTGGCCTGCACTTCCAAGCAGCTCCCTGACTTCTGGCTTTAGTGGCAGTTCAGTGTTCATTGAATCACAGAACAGTTTGTGTTGAAGGGACCTCAAAGCTCATCCCATTCCACTCTGCCACAGGCAGGGACACCTCCCACTGTCCCAGGCTGCTCCAAGCCCCAATGTCCAACCTGGCCTTGGGCACTGCCAGGGATCCAGGGGCAGCCACAGCTGCTCTGGGCACCCTGTGCCAGGGCCTGCCCACCCTCCCAGGGAACAATTCCTTCCCAATATCCCATCCATCCCTGCCCTCTGGCAGGGTGAAATCATTCCCCTTTGTCCTGTCACTCCATGCCCTCATCCAAAGTCCTTCTCCAGATTTCTTATAGGCCTCCAATTTATGTTTAGACCTCCTCTTTACATTTAGTTGATCTGCAGTTTTTTATTTCACAGGTAAGACCAAGTATGAAATTAACAGTTGATGGTTCTGTTTCAGCTCAGTACAGTTTGAGTGTCAGAGGTCCTAATGAGCCGAGTGACAAATTTAATTCATGCTACAAATGCTGCAAGTTTATTTAAAGTCAAAACTTACTTCTCATGGAGTAAGCAGCAGAAATATTCCTTCTTCATCAGCTTTACTCTCTCATCCTGTACACAGGGTCACACCCATGAGAAGCAAACATGTGTGGTCCTGATGTGAGATGTCTTTCTCTTGTGCCTGTCCCTCAGGAGCAGTCCTGATGATTGTCACTGGATTTGGCAGTGGTCCTCACTGCTGCCCTCAGTCATCAGCCTTCTCTGCACTGTTTGCACACTGGCAAAGCTTTTGCTCCTTTCCAGCAGATCTGGCCCAGGGTTACCATCCAGGACAACTAAAATCAAAATGCATCACCCATTTCACAACCATCCCAACATTCTTTTGTGTCACCAGTGTTAGGAGCTTTGTAGATGCTGGCTAATTGAAAACAGCTCCTTGCTGTTTTGGCTGTCAGGCTTAGCTGCAGGAGAAGAAACTCTGAATGCTGGAGGTCAGATCCTGACAGCCAGAACTGCTTTCCATACACTTTTTCAAACTTATTTTCCTTTTCAGCATCAACATGCATTGCGTTAAAGTTTTTAGATTTTAAGTAGCTTTATTTAATGACTTCTTCCTGTTGCCTTTAGCAGATTGAGTGTATAAAGAGACTGCTTAAATCCTGGTATGCTGGATGTGCTCTCCTCCCTAATGCTGTGGTGTCTTAAAGGGTTTGACATTTCACTGGCTGATGCAGTGATGCTCTTGTGACAGAACCTCTGAGCCTCCTTTTGCTACTTAACACCCCAACAGCTTGGGGTGTGCTTGTAATGCACAATGGTGTGAGAGCTGAACAATGCACAAGCAGGCTGATGTCTAGCAAGGATCCTGTCAGCTCTGTGGGTTTGCTCACAGTGACAGTTCAATGTGTGTGTTCACAGCCCAGCCAGGCCTCAAAGGCTGCTGCTGTCTTGTGTCCTAAGTGCTGCAGATTGTTTGTCAGGTCACCTGCAGTGCCATGTCCTACAGTGCCACAGCACTGGTGCACCACAGAGGACACTTCGGGGGCTTCCTGCAGGCTGAGTTGTAATTACAGGCTGGAATAGCCCCATCTGGAGCTCTCTGGTACCATCACAGTCTGGTTTTAAATAAAGAAAAGTAGAATCTTAACTAAAATATTTGATGTTGGCTCATAGCCTTCGCTTTCAAGTTGCAAGCTCTGGAGCCAGGAGGGGACTTGCTGCAGGGAGGCAGAGCAGTTCCTGGCAGCTGGAATCCTCAGAAGCAGCAGTGAAGGCACAGAGGCTGTGTGGAGCAGCCAGACAGGATGGAATGGAGCTCTCAGAGCAGCAGCTGCAGGAGTGCCAGGGGAGAGGACCCTGCCCTCTGTGTCCCTGGGTAGCTGCAGGGAAGAGCTTTGCAGTCTGTCCAGTGCTTGGAAGCTCCTTTGGAGCTGCTGGGATGCAGATAATGGCACAGCTTGTAGGGGCTGCTTGGAATGGTATTGCTGGGTGGCAGGAGCCTAGAGATGGAGACAGAATCAATGTGCAAGGGGCTTCAAAACAGGTGTTCTTTGGTGGTCAATCCCTGCCACACATGACATGAAATGCCTTGATAATAACCTAAGCAATAGTTAAGAAATGCCTGCAAAACAGGATCTGCTTTGTCTGTTACTGATTGTTACAGATTATAGCTATGTTACAGATTTGTTATTGATGTATAGATTGTTGGGTATATAGAAGTTGCCTCTTGACAAGTTCTGCTTGGATGTATCTGCCTGCAGCCATGGGCTGTGCCAGGTATTTTAAAGAAGGCAGCTTCCCTTGTCGTGCTTTTTGCCATGTTTGGAAGGTGAGTTTGCTCTGACTGCCAGAAGCTACTGGGTTAACATTTTATGCACTTGGAGATAATCTAGTGTTGACTCAAGACATGATGCTTCAGTGTGACTTGAAGGCTTGAAACCCTGCTGTCAAGATACACTAAAAATATCCCCTCATCTTCCTGCTGAGCAGCATTTGGCACCAGGAGCCTGGGAGTGATGCTCTGTGTGTCAGCTGGGCTGGCTCTGCTCTGGGGTGCTCAGCCCAGGCCGTGCCACCTCCTCCCTTGGCATTAAGCAGGTTGAGAGTGAACAATAGTTGAGAAAGAGCTGACATTTCTCCTGGGATTGTGGTGTGGGATGTTTCCCCTCAAGCGAGTAGAAAGTGAGTGCTGCTTGTCACAGCTGCTGGATGATGGACGAGCTGCTTTCTGGAGCTGATGGAAGAACTGCTTATCCATTGGGAGTTCTGGAGAGCTGCTGGTAACATGTGCACGTCGTGCTCAGTGTGTTTTGTGGGGGTGACAGAGGTCTCTGAGAGCTTTGCTTTGCCACTGCTCAGACTCTGTTTGCTGGGCAGGATGGTGCTGGCACCGTGTGTGGGCTGGAGAAGATTTACACTAATTCCAAGAGTCTGTACAGGTTTAATCACCTTCTCCAGCTGCAGCACGGAGGTTATTTCCTTGAAGGATGGGTTGTGTCTCAAGCTTAATCTGGTGGGTGCAGGCTGGTGCAGGGATGGCTGAGCTCTGAAGGGAGCTCCAGTTCAGAGGCACAGCACAAGGAGACACCTCCAGCTCTGTTGTATCACCTCATGAGAACTGGATCTTATTCCAGTAGCCACTAAAAGACCCTCCTCTTCTGATCGTGTAGGTGCAGAAAACAAATTATAAACTCTTCAGCAGGGACTAAAAGAGGTGGTAAAAATGAGAATCATAATTAATTCTTACATCTCAACCAGTATGGGCTTGTTTTAACTGCCAAGCACAGTGACCTACCCAAGTGGGACCCTGAATCTTGGCCAGTTTGTATAAATTCTCGCAGCAGCTTCTGGCAGTGACAGAGTGTCCTTCCAAGTAGCCATTACTTTGTGAGCCAGCCTGTTTGATTTTGGGGTGAATCATCAAGCAGTAAACGTGTGATGTGACACTTGACTGCTGTGTTTTGCTCTTTCAGGTGTTAGTCACACGAGATCTCTGCTTCCTCACCTTCCCATTTTGGTTTCTCTCTCCACACTGGGCAGTGGCAAGCAGTGGTTCCTGGATAAGATGTCACCTCCATCGTTGTTTGTAAAGGCCAAAGCCTTGTGCTGTTTGTGACCTCGACTGCTCCACAGAGAGCTCCTTCTCCCAGCAGAGGAGAAGGCTGCAGCAGGGTAGCTTGAATGGGATATTGTTCCTTCTCAGACAGGAGGTCAGGCACGTTGGTGGCTTCCTGGGACGCCTTTGTGCAGCTGCAGTGCAGGGCCTGGGTTGAGGAGGTTTGCTGTGGCCCTCAGTTGTGCCTGTATTGCAATAGATGCTGCTGCTCCCTGAATTGTTTCTTTCACCAAAATCTGTAGGAATGAGGCAAATGATTGGCTGTGGTCCAGGCAGAGATAACACTGGGTCAATGTTTGGAGCCTGGATACTGTTGTCTCATGCACTTCTCACTGGCAGATCTTTTTCCTCTTGCCAACAGAAGTGTTTCTTTTCTTCCCTTGGGCCCCAAAGACTTCTGCTGTGCATACTCTGCACCTCCTTGAAATGAAGTTCCCTTTTCCCTGAATCAGTGCCTTTCTGTACCCTAAATATGCATTTGGTCCCTCCCACATTGTTCCTTGGATATTTTATCTTATTTTGTGGTTAGTGGGAAGCTGGTATCTGATCTGTTCAAAGCACGTGGATTATTGTGTCTGGTGTGTGCAGACTCTGTGGTTCCCTTCAGCACTGAGACCAAGCAGTGGGAGGGACTGCAGGATGAAATTACTTTTTCCTAGAAGGCCTAAATCTGCAGAAGAATATTTATGTATCATTAGAGCTGCTCAAAAGCTGTTCCAAATGCTTCCACTTCCTACTTCAAAGTGATGAGGTGTCTTTATATTGCTTCTCATTATCTCATTTCAAAGGGATGATGATCTGGGCATCTTCAGCTCAAAACCTGGTATTGCATCTCCTCTTCACTTCCCTTCCTCTGAACACAGAGGTTCCTTTTTCCTGGCAACCTGCACACAGCTGTAACATGACCTTGAGGAATCTCATTAATTAATACAGATTTAAACACTGTCTGATCACGAAAATCTGAAGTGATTTAGCACAAGGATGAAGTGTTATCCTTATCACATATTCAGGTAATATTGACTATAAATTCTGTCTACATCAAGTGCATCACAATTAAGTTTCTCTGTGCTCTACACCGTGTCACTCCCCCCCTCCACAGCCTTTGCACTCTTGAAGGTCCCACCTAACAGGAGCTGCCTCTGGAAGCACATGGAAGCCTCTCAGGACCCAGCAGGCTGGAGGGAACTGGAGGTGTGCAGGGGGTTTGGCTGCTGAGGTGTTTTGTTTCCTGCAGTAATTCAGTGGTTCCACATCCCTGTTGTTGTGCATTCCCAAGGCCTCTGTGGTGTAATTGATTTCAAGGTCACTTCCTAGAGAAGGCAGCCAAGGAGAAACAGGAGTAGGTGTTATAAAGATCCTGCCTGCTGCTCATGTCCTGTGGCTCCTGTAGGAACCAGCAGTGACACAGCTCTTAAAGAGGAGGGGCAGGAACACTCTGGCACTGTCAGGATCTCTGACACCCTGGAACTGGGAATGTGCAGGACTTGCAGGGGAAGGGGCTGAGCAGGTGGAGTAGGTGGGTGTGTAGAGGAGAGTAATTTCCTCTTTTCTCTGTGGCTGTGAGGCTTTAGGATGTCACTTTTGGGGTTTGACACTTGTGGTTTTGTATAATTTGTCCTTGTTTGGCCTCTGGCTGAACTTTGGAGTAATCTCTTCTCAGAGATGTGGGTTTGTACTGGTTATTGTGTATTTAGCCAATTTGTGTAGAAATTTATTAGTGTGGAAAACTTTTCAGCATGGCTTCTTGCATTGTTCTCAAACTCTCTTCTCACAAGCTGATTTTCACTTATGAATGTTGGTGCCATAATCCATTTGGGATGGATATTTACCAGACCAGGTAAAACCACATTTCCCAGGAGATCATGGGACAAAACTTGGTCAGAGCACTCTGCTGATTACACAGTCAGCCCTATCACTATTAATTGATCCTCCTTGTAATTAATCATTTGTCAGCTTCAGTGGCACAAAGGGGTCTTTGCTGGGATGCAGAGGTCACTGTAACCAGTTGGAAATATCCTTATCCTGGTTTGGGCTCCCTTCAGAGTGAATGGAAAATCTGACACTACTGAACCTTTGACTTTCCTGCATAATTTAACTTCTCAGCTAGAAATTGTTTCACTTGTAATTTTTTTTACATTTAATTTCTTCTTCGTTTAATTTTTTCATTCCAATAAACCTTATCTAAATGCTTATTTTTTCTTTACATTCAGATGCATCCAAAAATAACTGGTTATAGTTCTAAGCAAAATATCTTGATGAGTTCAAACAGATTCCAAATCCTCCTATCTTCACTTAAATTTTGTGAAATTTAATGTGTAATTTCAGTTTCAGGACTGCAGAGACTTAAATGACACTTTGAACTGTTGGTCACAGTCCACTACAACAAAAGCACTGATTTTTGCACAATTCTTTTGTTAGAAATCTGGGGGAAACCAGCTTGGTTTGGGGAAGGACACTGGTGGGCCTGAGCCAGCACCTCTTGTGAAATGGTTGGTTTGGGTATGAGGTGTTAATCCCAGTGGGGTTTAGAGGAAGGGAGGTTTCATGGCACCTTTAATTTTATGAGATATATATATATTTGATCCTGTTGGAGACTTCAGTCATCAGTGTCTGTCTGAAGTGCAGACCCACAATAGAGCTTTTTTAACACCCAGTGGTGGCACAACACTGCTGTTGTTCCTTCTGGGAGAGGAGAGGCACAGAAGGGACAGACAAATCCTAGTTGCTGTTTTCTGGTCAGTGCAGAGTTCCTGCAGCGAGGAGCTGAAAGAGCAAGTGCAGGCAGCCAAAGCATTAAAATAATTCATGCTAAATACTCTGTGCCTTTTATTTCTCTGGGATGTTCTGTTGTCCACCTTGGACTCTGCAGAATCCCAGAGGAAGAGACATAACAGTCTTGTGATGGCTTGAAAAAAATGAAATATTTCTCAACCTTTGTAACCTCCCTCAGTTTCCCTGCTGGAGCAGCAATGGACTCTTGCATAGAGGTAGTGATTTTGGTAAGAGGATGCTGGGTGCAAAAATGGGCTGCTCTGCTCAGCTCAGAGTCTGCAGGGATGGGAAGTCTGAGTGCTCTGGGAACAGCTTTGCTGTGACTGCAGCGTGGGGCTTCAGCTGTCCTTCATGTGATCTCAGGCATCTTCCCTGCTGTATTTTTAGAGCTGTTGTGCAAAGAAGATTAGCAAAGGACTTAATATCGATGTGGATATGGATTCTTTCTCAAATATGGCAATGCTCCCCCTATTTAAGCAATGTGTTTGGGCTGGTGTCACAGTTATATCACCAGGCTGTGCACTGCCATGTGCCTCTGCCCTGGCCTCTCTTCCTGCTCCAGATGTTGTTTAGCTGACTGAAATAGTGGCTGCGCTCTTAGTCCTGGTCTTAGTTTGCTGGATCTAATGATAGTTTATTAGGGAGCCTGTCTCCAGCTGGATCAAGTCCATACTTAGTGGAGAAAGAAACAGCTGGGAGTTGAGATCCAGTGGTTCGTGTTCAGATGGGAGCCACGGGCACTTGGATTCAGTGGTGGTTCCACACTGGCTCTTGTGGTCTCTCCATGGTGAGGGGGCACAGGTGAAGCTGTTCAAGTGAGGCCTTTGGAGGGTCCTGGTCCCATAGAACAGCTCTTGTTTGTCTGGAAACTCCCTCAAATGTTCCTGGCACAGCTGCACCCCTGAAAGAGCAGAATCACAGAATGGTTTGAGTGGGAAGGGACCTTAAAGCTCATCCCATCCCTCCCCTGTCATGGCAGGGACACCTCCCACTGTCCCAGGCTGCTCCAAGCCCCAATGTCCAGCCTGGCCTTGGGCACTGCCAGGGATCCAGGGGCAGCCACAGCTGCTCTGGGCACCCTGTGCCAGGGCCTGCCCACCCTCCCAGGGAACAATTCCTTCCCAACATCTGATTTAAATGTGTCCTCTTTTAGTTTAAGACCCTTTCCCATTGTCCTACCAAACTGTCCACCCTCGCTGTGGAGTTAATTGGGGCAGCCTAGTCTCAGGGAAGGGCTTTCAGTGACACTTTTTGCAAGTGTGTTAAGGGCACATATATGGAGTGACATGGGACAAACAGCTCAAAACCAGTTGTTAAATATTCTGGTATCCCAGTGGTCTCTGAAGGTGTTCTCAGCATGCACTCTCTGCCTGCTGGGACTCCAGTAACTTAGAATGGGTGGCCTGGAGAGACACTTTTTGTACATGCTGGTACAGAAGAGACCAGCAAGCTGAAGGCTTTGGCCTCAGGATAGCCCTGGATGGTGGTTTGGAGTCTGGAGGGTTGGGAGAGGGCAGTTGGAAGCACAAATAGGAAGTGTTAACTCTGTTAACTGAGCAGATGAATGTGCTGGATAGCTGGGAGTGTCCTGTGGCACTGCCTGACACAGATCCATGAACTCCCATCCTAACAAATGAAGCTGCTCAAAGCAGTGAGTGTGCTCCTCTTGGCTGGAGCCAGGTGGATCCGTGTTGGAAACAATCTCCATGGGAATTCTGGATTTATCTAAACTGGTTTTGTTATTCCTGTGATGAGGAGTGAAAAGTAGAAGAGTAGGGGAAGAGTTCTCTGAGAAGTGTGGCAAAGCAAGCAGGACGTTGCTGAGGGGCTGGGAGAGCAGAGTTCCAAACCTGCGTGCTTTGTTCTGGCTGGGACTGCAGCTGGCAGCTGCCTGCACTTCCCTCCTGATACTGGAGCAACACGATAATCTGAAATAACTTCTTTCCCGTCCAGAGATCCGGGAGCAGGAGATATGGAATGTGTCCTTAAGTGCCTGGGCTATTTTGGGAGCAGGGGACATGGATCTGTGCAGGGGCACCCAGGCTTTGCATTGCTGCAGTAACAGGGAGCGTGGTGCTGGCACATCAATGTTTGCTTTTGGGGCAGAGGACTCGTGAATATTTTTATTTTTCTGTGCTGTATAAAATGAAAGTGTCTTCTGGAAGATGGGAAGATGACAGCAGTTCCTAAAGAAATTGCCTGGGAGTGATGGCAAAAGCATCTTATGATGAAAATGTGGAGCTCTGAGAGTGCAGTGGAAGGAGAGCACAGGTTCTCCTCCTGCAACTGCTGCAGTGGAATTCTGGGCAGCTTGTGCAGCAACCACATATTTACAACATCAACACAACATGCAAGAGGTTTTTCAGAAATCCAAGGAAAACATTCCATCCCTCAGACATCTTGGGATATAATAAGAGATGGAGAAGTTAGGGAAGGAGCAGCAACAGTAGGTAGTGTTTATGCAAGTTAACTTTGCTGCAAGTGCCAGGGAAGACTGAATTTCTGCTAGAGCTGATAAAGAAGCTTTGGAGAAAGGGCTTTTCAGAGGGATGTGCTAATTAGAACAAGGAAGACTTCAGAGCCAGGACAGAATTGTTTTAGAAATGGATAAATTGAGACAAAGTGAGTAGCCAATAATTGGTGGTCTTATCCTTGATAGTTTAGGGCAACCAGAACTGATTGGGACATCACATTTTAAGGCTCAGGAGTATTTTTTAGTATCTTCTCCATACAGACAGTATTGACCTAGAGATTATAAAATTCAAGTCTTTAGCCAGCAGAAATCAGCAGAGCTGGGTTAGCTTTTGCTAATTAGGAGCTTCCTGATGTTGAAGTGATGATTCCCTTCCTAGTATTCTTCAACAACAGGATTCTGATTCTACTTCATGTGTGAAGGAAAAGTTATGTCAGGACATGCTTGGCTTGTGTCTGACACGGTGCTGTCCCTGCTTGTAACTACTCTGCTTTAACTTCACCTCTGAGAAAACTGAGGCCAACTCAGAGCTTCAGGGGCCTCTATTTTGTTGCACTTCCACTGTAAGGGAATTAATTCAGAAAGAGTTAAAACTGATTTACCCAGAAGCTAAAATTTACCTTATTTTCACTTCTAGGCCTACGAGAAGCGCTTTCCTACGTGCCCAGAGATCCCAGTCTTCCTGGGGAGTGAAATCCTGCACGAATCCAGGAGTGAGGACGGAGCCATCCACGTCATTGAGCGCAGCTGCAAGCTCAACGTGGACGCTCCCAGGCTGCTGAAGAAGGCAGGTGGAACCTTGGCAGCAGAGAGGCCTGGATTTTGTTGCCTGGCTCAAACAGAGGCTCCTAAAGTTACTCTTTTCTCTCTGTATTTCCCCTCTTCAGATTGCAGGGGTAGAGTATGTCTTCTTCATCCAGAAGAACACTGTGAACTGGAGAGAGAGGACCCTGCGCATCGAGGCCCACAACGAGACCTTTGCCAACCGTGTCGTGGTCAGGGAGACCTGCAGCTACTCAGTGAGAGCTCAGCTTGGGCTGGCTGGGCTGGCAGGGGTGGGAATTGTGCACTCACACACAGGGTGAAGGTGCCTGGGTGGGTTTTGAGCCCCTCTGCAGCACTGGGCTGTGGTTAGAGACTCTTGAGCTGGAAAGGCTCTCAGGCCCTGGGTGTGGACTTGTTCAGCTGCTTTGGAGAGGGACAGGAAGGGACTGGAGAGACAGGACAAGGAGGGATGGCTTCCCACTGATAACTTGGGATATTGGGAAGGAATTGTTCCCTGGGAGGGTGGGCAGGCCCTGGCACAGGGTGCCCAGAGAAGCTGTGGCTGCCCCTGGATCCCTGGCAGTGCCCAAGGCCAGGTTAGACATTGGGGCTTGGAGCAGCCTGGGACAGTGGAAAGTGTTCCTGCCCATGGCAGGGGGTGGAACAAGATGGGCTTTAAGGTCAGTCCAAACCATTCTGTGATTTCATAGGGCTTGAGAAACTTCTTTATATTAATCATGGTTCTCTGCTTGAAGTGAAAATGGAAACCAGAGTTGGTGCTCCAGAACTGCTGGTATTCCCTCAGTTTGTTTTTGATTGGAAATCAGGCTAACAAAAACACCTAGAGCTTGGGCATGTCTATAAATCTGGATATCTAGAATTAAACCCTTACTATTCATTATTATAAGGGCCTGAGTGAAGTCTGGCAATTTATTTTGCCCACAAATAAGTGAAAGTTTTAACACCTTGTTTGTTGTTATTTTCATGCTCTAAAGAGTTGGAGAAAGGACTTGAGCCTTATTTGTGGCCTGGGCTGTCTCCCTTTGTGGCTGTTTCAGTGCTGTTTCACTGGAGTGGTGCTCTTAGGGCCCAGTCACCATGAAATAGCCTCAGCTGTTTCTAGAAGCAATCAGATCCTGCTGCTTGTTCCTCACACAAATGTTCAGATCCTGTTATTTACCTGCCCTTTTGGCCACTGGACAGCAGCTCAGCTTCTTGGGAGTAAGCAGGCTGTAAGGAGCTTCAGGCAAGAGGAGGAGTGGAAAAGCTGTGAACATTTTGGATGGTGACCGTGTTCCTGAGCCATCCCTTGGTGGCTGCATGAGGCTTCCTAAAAACTGCACTAAATCAAACTTCCATCAGCGTCAAAGGCACTGACAGGTCTGAAATGTTCCCAGGTCAGCTCTGAGCTTGTTACACTTGCTGATTTTGGCTGTGTCCTTAGGAAGGAAACGTCAGCATCTGAGCTTTGAGGGGAACAGGGTGGGAGCTGCTGGCTGCATCCTCGAGATGGGTCCCTGCTCTATTTTTACCAGTTCCCTTTTCCCTGCCAGAGTGCACCGGAAGCAGCTTTATTCTCATCTTTCCTTTTCTGCAGTGTTCTCCGAGGCAACTTGCAGAAATGTGATCCTGCTCCTGCAGTTACTTAATATCTCCCCAGGGAATTCGTCCTTTATGGTATCTTTGCGTGGGGGCTGGAGTTGTTTTCCTTTCATGTTGGTTTGTGAGCAGCAGCACCTACAGAGAGAAGGCAGAGCCTTCTCAGGAAAGGGTTAAGTTTAAAAAAGGAAAAGCTTTTACTGTGTGTGGAGTAACAGAGGGCAAATAAGGGAAAGGTGTGTGCTGAGCTGGCACTGGGGAAACTCCCTGCTCTGCCATCTCCCAGTGTTTTGGGGAGAAGGCTCAGCTGTGGCTGAGTTTCCCATCTAAAACTAACAAAGAAACCTGGTTCTTTCTTCCTAGCAGGTGTAGGAGTTTTAATTGCATGTTCCACTAGGCCGTCCCTGTCTTTCCATGAAGACACCTTGATGTGATGGTTTGAAGTGGGCAGTTTCACTCCTATTTTAGTGCAGCTTTTGCTACCACAGTTCAGGTCTGCTGGGACAGAGATGGGTTTAAATCTTGATTTCCTTGTTGAGTGTGAGGAATGTTGTGTTAGCAAAGGTCTGGATGTCCAGTTCACCATGGGAATGAACCTGATCAGTCCAGGTCTGGCAGTGCCTCCTCTGCCCCCTCACTGTGTCACTGTGGAGGTTGAAGAGGCAGTGTGGTGCCAGGGCCCTGAGCCATGTGCCACCATGCCAGCTGTGTGTTCCCCTGGCTGTAGGTTCACCCTGAGAACGAGGAGTGGACGTGCTTTGAGCAGTCAGCCTCCCTCGACATCAAGTCCTTTTTTGGCTTTGAAAGCACAGTGGAAAAGATTGCCATGAAGCAGTACACTTCCAACATCAAACGGGTAAGGTGGGCTTCCCTGGCTGCCAGAACACCCCAAATCCTCTGCTTGCCTTTCTGTAAACAGACCCAGTGTAGTTTTGTGCCCTTGCTTCTGGCTCTGGAATCCCTCAGTTGGGCAAAGGAAGAAAAAGCCAGTGTGAGAAGAGCACAGAAGGATCTGCTGGCTGGAATGTGTCTGTGCAGGGATGGAGCAGGCTGTGCCAGAGGAGGGTGGCACTGCATGCTGTGGGTGCCAGGCTCCTCGGACACTGAGGACACTGCTCTTGTGCAGGAAGGGAAAGTTCTGCGTGAAAATCACCACCCTGTGTCTCCAGAGCTTGGGTTAGTGGCCTGTTCCCCTGGGCTGCAGAGGAGCAGGGCAGCTAACTGGGTTTGGGAGCAGGGGGATGGGGTGAAGGTGTTATGAAAGCAGCTGCATCCATAGACTAGGATTTGCCTGGCCATTATTTTAATTCATCATTCACAGGGGACTTTCATACTGGAGGGTTTTTGACAGGATCGTGGGAAGGAAGGAGAGCTTTCCCCTCTGTTTATCCCAAGCAGCATTAGCCATCTGTCCTGAGGAAACTCCTGCACCTGGCTGGCTCTGGAGGAGGCTTTTTCCTAACGAGAGTTTTCCCCTTCAGGGCAAGGAGGTGATTGAGCACTACCTGAAGGAGCTGATCTCCCAAGGGATCACGTTCATCCCTCGCTGGAGCCCTCCCGTGGCCAAGGACGAGCGAGCCGCGGCGGTGGGAGGTGACCCTGGTGACATCCTGCTGGATCCTGGGGCTGCTGGCAGCAGCAGGGAGCAGCCTGGCAGCCCCTGCCCTGCCCCAGAGGCTGCCAGCCCTGACGGTAGGCACTGCCCAGGCAGCAGCACTCGCTCACTAGCACTGAGCAAGGAGCTGATTTTAATTTCTCTTGGCATCAGGTTTTTCTGGAGTGTGGGGGAGGAGGAGGGAAAGCTGTTTTCTTTTTTCAAGAAAAACAAACAATGGAGCTTTTTTTTTTTCCCCTAAAACAAAAAAGCTGTGCAGGCAGTATGTTTTGGAGCTTAGAAAAAAAATTAGGCTTGAAAAAAAATTTATGCTTTAAACTGGAGGTGTCTTCAGTATGGAATGAAATATTTTATCTGTTCCAAAATTAACGTTCTTAGGGACAGGTTTGGATGGTCTTTGGCCCTGTATCAAGCCAAGACAAACTTGTGGAAGACAAACTTGTCTCCTCATGATTTTTTCCCACAAAATGCCTGAATCAAACTTCATCTTTCCGTGTGTTGGTCTGATGATATCTTCTAGACTAAATAAAATATTTCTCTGGCAGAAAGAAATAGGAGGGACCTTTGAATCCAGAGCTGTTGTAATAGAAACAGTTGCTGTCACTCCTGAGAAGGAAAGGCAGCACTTGTTTTCCTGAGTGTAACTAGGGAAGAAGCTTGGAATTTGGAAATATCAGTAGTTCTGCTCTCACCTGACCTTCTCTGGGAGCTTTTCTGGAAAAAGATGGGACTCCACAGAGAAGCTGATGAGAAGAAATGTTTGAGATTAAAGTTAACCTCAGAGTGGTGGGTCCCATCTAGCAGAAGAGGAGAGTAACCCTTATTTTTCTGCCCATACTCCTGCTCAGGAAGGGATTAGCTTCCCTGGGTCTGCTCCCCACCTTGCTAGCTCAGGGATGTTTCACTTCCAAGTACAATTTCTGTGTTATCCTGTGGGTGTCCAGGCCTCCTTCTGCAGGTGATAGCATCTACTGAAAACCTTGTGCCTGACAAAGAGCCAGCTCTGAGGTGTCCCCAGCCCTGCTCCCTGTGCCTTCCAGCCTGGGCTGCTCCCCCCCAGTTCCCCCATTCTGCTGGCTGGCAGCTGCCAGCTCTGGCTGGCACATCCCCGTGTCCCTCAGGGCTGGCACATCCTCTGTCCCTCAGGGCTGGCACATCCCCCTGTCCCTCAGGGCTGGCACATCCCTGTGTCCCTCAGGGCTGGCAGTCACCAACCCCTTGTCCTTTGTCTGTGAGCTGGAGGGGCCTGGAGCTGCTGCTGTGCACAGGACTTCTACCCCTGCCAAAAGGCTCCCTTGCTGTCAGAAATGGGCTGTTGTTCTCCCTTTGTCTCTGGTGTCCCTGGACAGAATAATGGCTTGGTTTTCCAACGAGCCTCTTGTCACTGCAGTTGTGGATGAGATTTGGGACACGTGGAGGTGGAAGTGCCCAGATCTTGGAGCGGTTGGTGAGCTGAGTGCCAGAGCCCATGGCAGATCTTTTAAAGCTCCTGCTGGAGCAGTTCAGGGCTGAATGGAATATTGGTGTTCTCAGAGACAGGTGGAGTGATCCAGCTGTGATACAGCACGTGCTGCCTGTGGCCTTGTGCCCCAATCACTGGCAGTGTCCCTGCATCCCTCACTCCATCCTTTCAGCTGCTGGAACAAGGCTTCTGTGCAATTCCTGTGTCAATCATAGGGAACCTGATGTGGAGAAATCCCTGCCCATCTCCCTCCTGGCTGTGCCAGCCTGCTCTGAACTGTTGTTTCCTCCCTCCAGCTGACAAGCTGGACGCTGATTACATCGAGCGCTACCTGGGCCAGCTCACCCCGATGCAGGAGAGCTGCCTGATCCACCTGCGCCAGTGGCTCCAGGAGACTCACAAGGGAAAGGTGGGTAGGGTGGGCACAGAGGGGCACCCAGGGGGATCCCCCAGCTGAGATGGGGAGCCCTGGATGCACAGACACACTGGGGAATGAGGGGCTGGAGTGAGACACCACAGGAATGGACCTGGGGGTCCTGGTCTGTGTTGAGCTGAATGTGAGTCAGCCCTGGCAGCCCAAAGGGTCACCATGTCCTGAGGGCATTGTCCTGCTCTGTGCCAGAATGGCCTCACCTCAAGTCATGGACACCACAATATCAGAAGGATCTAAAGCTGTTAGAGAGTGTCCAAAGGAGGGATACCAGGATGGGAAAGGGTCTCGAGGGGAAGCCACAGGAGGAGCAGCTGAGGGCACTTGGTTTGTTCAGCTGGAGAAGAGGAGGCAGAGCACAGAGCTCACTGGGGCAGCTCCCATCTCTGCTCTCTGTGCCAGGGACAGGAGCCAGGGAACAGCTGGAGCTGTGCCAGGGCAGAATCAGGCCAGAGATCAGGGAAAGGTTCTTCCCCCAGAGGGTGCTGGGCACTGCCCAGGCTCCCCAGGGAATGGGCACAGCCCCGAGGCTGCCAGAGCTCCAGGAGTGTTTGGGCAGCACTGCCAGGGATGGACAGGGTGGGGTTGTTGGGGTGTCTGTGCAGGGCCAGGAGCTGCACTGGATGATCCCTGTGGGTCCCTTCACCCTCAGGATATTCTGTGATTCTCTGATTTTTCCCTGAAAAGCAGCACAGGCACTGAGGGACAGGTGTGCCTCTGCTCTGCTGGAATGTCCAGAAGCTATTTGAGCTCCTTTTGGTTAAAGGAAAGTCTCTGTCAGACCGACAGAGTAACTCGTATGTGGCTGGGAAAAGAAAGGGTCTAGAGCAGCTTGAATACCTCCAGAGGTGTTTTAAGTCCAGATTTCCTGATGGAGGTGGATTAGGAGGGAAGGAAAGAAAGACCAAGGATAACACCAGAGAGAGTAGTTGGGTGGGTGGAGTAGATAAAGGGTGCTTTGGAAGACAAGCAAGTGATCCTCCTTGGAAGCAGAGAACAGCTGGATGAGGTTTGAACAGTAAAAGCTCCCTGGCTTAGAAGGAAACAACTCAGTCAGGATGGGTTAGGTGATGTACTCTGCATTCCTGGCTTTGGGAACATTTTAATTATTTTTCCTTTACCTGGCCTTTCCAAAAGAGACTGCTGCTTACAAGGAGCTTTGCCCATCCTTTCTGCATGCTGTGCTGAATGTCTCAGAGCTGAGCATATCTCATCTGAGTACAGGGAGTCTGAACATGGTTTAGAATGCTGGTTTTTCCTGGAAAAGTGAATGTGAATCACCTGTGTAGAAATAAAATGTAACAAAGATGTAGTGCTATAGTTCTGCTGCTGTTGAACTCCTCAAGTCCCCCTGTGTGTGAGTGGGCAGGTGGGTTTTGTTCGTACCCAGGAATGTGGGTGGAGAAACAGCTACCAGAAAACCTCAGGCTGAAGAGAACAGGAGGTGTTGAGGCAGTGTCAGAGGCTCCCAGCAGCTGATAAGTTCCAGACACCAACAATGCTGAATGTTGAATTGTAAGAGCTGATAAATTCCCACCACCAAATACCTGCCAAGGCCACTGGTGTAGAGAGGCATCAACAGCAGGTTGGATAACTTGGACCATGTCCAGGAGGGTGGTGGCTGCTGGATGCAGGTAGACTACAGGAATATGTGTATGATATATAATATATACATTTATAGTGTATATATACACACCTGATGGAGCAAAGGGCCCCCTGAAGGGCTGTGACCCCTCCCTGCCAGCTGCTCTCGTGTCACTGTGATGCTCTGAGTGCCCATGATGAAGAGCTGGGGCTGAGCTCCCAGGCAGCCAGGGGGTGCTGAGGGAGCTGTGTGAGCTCGCAGGAACAGCTTCACCAAGAAAAGCTCTGCAAAAACTGCCTTTGGTCCCAGTCTGCCTGTGATCCAGGGTGATGCTGTGATCTCTGAGGGGCACTGGGCAGGTGGGCAGGCAGGGCTCAGTCCCCAGGTGTAACTGTGCTCTGAGACACAGGACAGGAGCCTTGCCATGGATGCCTGTCCAGTGAAATGGTGTGGGGTAGGAGATACCTCACCTGGTGGGTCCTGGATGGGAGCAAGACAGGGAGGCTTTATCCCTGGTGTGATCTGCAAGGATCCTGCTTTCAGCTGGAGCAGGCACCACCCAAACCTTTGTTCTGTGGGTTGGTTTCCTCCCTCCATGTCAGAGGAATGGAAGCTGGAGAAGGAAGAAGTGAGAGCACGTGAGTGAAATGTGGAACAGCCTCCTGGGTGCTTGGAGCTGGGCAGGGAGTGGCAGCCCTTGTTCCCTGTGCTGTGCTGGGAGCCTTGGGAAGGAGCAGCTCAATCCTGAGCTCTGGGGACACTGGCAGCTGTCTCAGGCCTTTGAGTGGCCTTTGTGGGCCTTGTCCCCAGTGGGTGCTGGCTACTGAAACTTCCTCCTGACCCCCCTGACTGCTTGTTTGCTTCTCCTGATTCCCTGACACAGCAGGCCAAAATCAGGAGCTTATCCTGCAAGGCTGAGCTTTTCCCTGGGGAGGCTCTTGCCTTGCTGTGACAATCTGTTCTTTTAATTCGGAGCAGGGATGGCCTTATTCCTCTGTCAGAAATTATCAAAAAATAGATCTCCTGTTTCTTGGAAAATGGCCCTTCTTATTTTTGTCCTCTGTCCTATTTCACTATCCCTTCCCTGTTCCTTCCAAAGCAGACATTACCTTTACAATCAGATCTGTTGTTGCTTAAAAAAATCTGAGGAGCTGAAGGAACAAACTGCAAATGGTGTTAAAATTGCAACGACTCAAAGCTCTGCTGGTGGCTTTGCACTGTGCAGGAGAGTGCAGCAGTTTCACCAGTGAATACAAAAGCAGGCTGAAATTAAACCTTCATTTTCTTGCACGTGGGAGTTACTGCTTTGGTTGGACAAGGATAAAAGACTAATTCCACTGTGGAATAAGTCTCCTTGGAGCTTCCTGCCTTTGGTCCAAACAGAAGTGCTGGATTTGCCTCTTGCCTGGAGCTGTGTGCAGGGGAGGTTTGAAACATGGAAAGTAGCAAACCTTCCACAAGTCATCCCCTCTCCTGCAGGGATCCTGGGGCTCCTGTGGGTGTCTGGGCTGGGTCTGGTGAGTGACAGCTGCCTGTGAGCAGCAGCAACACAAACCTGAATTATCTGATGAAAACTCTGCCAGGGTTGAACTTGCTGTGATACAGAATTGCTCTGAATGCTCCCAGGCCCCTCTTTGGGAAGGCTGCCCTCTCCTTCCCAGGACATAAAGATGCAGTGTTAGAACCAGTGTTAATCTCCCCCCTGCCCCTCAGGTGCTTTAGGCTTGGTTTAGGCTGCCTGAACGCTGCCCCTTCTTGAGGTGAGTCAATTCTTACCATCTCTTCCTTGTGAATCCGAGATGGCTCCCTCCTGACACAGCTGCCAGCCTTGCTTTCTTCCCAGCTTTCTGTTTCCCTGAGCATGGCTGTGGACAAACAAAGGAGCTTTGACTCCTGAACATGGGGGTTTGTGTCCCAGCAGGGCTGGGAGTGCTCGGGTTGTGCTAAGCTGTGGATGCTCTGGAGGAGACAATTCCTGCTCCACAGAGCTGGAATTTTTTGTGGAAACTTGTAGAGAATGAGGCCAAGCACTTTTGGGGGAGTTGGAGTGAGGGACTGGGAACCCAGCAGCACGTGCAGCTTTAATCCAGTTGGATTTGCAGCTGATAGGCTCTTAGTCAGATTTGGCACTTCTGTGGAATCTGTTGGGTTCATGGTTAATTCCTGCTGCTCGGCATTGCTGGCAAGTTTCCTTTGATTCCTCAGCTAAAGAGAACATGGCAGATCTGGAGGGAGGTTGGAATAAGCCATTCTGCAGACTTGCTTTGGAATGCTTTTGTGCCTGTGATGTTAGAATTACTGACAGTGCTGGGATGAGCCATTGGGAGAGGAGTGTGTTGTAGTTTTGGCTGCTTTGGATCAACAGTTCCTGTGGTGTGGTGGGGCAGGGGAGCCTTTGGAAGCACTCAGCAGCTTTCCTGTTCAAACACCGGCAGCAGGGCCTGCACAAGAGCTGGAATTGGTACTGGTGGCACCATTCAGGCTGGGATTCCCCTCCAGTGCCTGGTGTGGTTCATGTGTCACCTGGGGCTGTTCGTTACCTGCTGCCATCCTGTGCTGCTTTGCCCTGGGCAGCTGAACTTGCATCTCCCTGACTTTGATGTGGTGTTTTGGTGGTCCTTGTGGATAACCAGCCACGGGAAACATCAGCCAGCCTGGGGTTTGCTGGGGCTCCTGGGAATTGTTCTGGGGAAGGGCTTCCCACAGGCAGTGAGTTGCTCCCTTCTTTTGTGCTCCTGGCACCCTCTGCTGCTTCCAGCTGGGTTAGCTCCAGAGGGAAGGAGGCAGAATGGAAGTTTAGTGTTTGCTATCTTAGTTTTAGGAGATGACAAAATGGTGTAGACTGTGCAGCCTTCTCTGCAGGCCGAATGGAACATTGCAGTCCTGATCCTGGGGCTTTCTCTCCTCGCAGATCCCCAAGGATGAGCACATCCTGCGGTTCCTGNAGGGAGGTTGGAATAAGCCATTCTGCAGACTTGCTTTGGAATGCTTTTGTGCCTGTGATGTTAGAATTACTGACAGTGCTGGGATGAGCCATTGGGAGAGGAGTGTGTTGTAGTTTTGGCTGCTTTGGATCAACAGTTCCTGTGGTGTGGTGGGGCAGGGGAGCCTTTGGAAGCACTCAGCAGCTTTCCTGTTCAAACACCGGCAGCAGGGCCTGCACGAGAGCTGGAATTGGTACTGGTGGCACCATTCAGGCTGGGATTCCCCTCCAGTGCCTGGTGTGGTTCATGTGTCACCTGGGGCTGTTTGTTACCTGCTGCCATCCTGGGCAGCTGAACTTGCAGCTCCCTGACTTCCACGTGGTGTTTTGGTGGTCCTTGTGGATAACCAGCCACGGGAAACATCAGCCAGCCTGGGGTTTGCTGGGGCTCCTGGGAATTGTTCTGGGGAAGGGCTTCCCACAGGCAGTGAGTTGCTCCCTTCTTTTGTGCTCCTGGCACCCTCTGCTGCTTCCAGCTGGGTTAGCTCCAGAGGGAAGGAGGCAGAATGGAAGTTTAGTGTTTGCTATCTTAGTTTTAGGAGATGACAAAATGGTGTAGACTGTGCAGCCTTCTCTGCAGGCCGAATGGAACATTGCAGTCCTGATCCTGGGGCTTTCTCTCCTCGCAGATCCCCAAGGATGAGCACATCCTGCGGTTCCTGCGCGCCCGCGACTTCAACATCGACAAGGCGCGGGAGATGCTGTGCCAGTCGCTGTCCTGGCGCAAGCAGTACCAGGTGGATTTCATCCTGCAGTCCTGGAGACCCCCTGCCCTGCTGGAGGAGTACTACACCGGGGGCTGGCACTACCAGGACAAAGGTGAGGAGCTGCCCCTGGCACAGGCTGGTTCTGGCACCTCACCGGTGACCTGGGATGTTGGAGGAAGCTGGGTGGACATTTTAGAAGTTAATGAAGCAGTTCAGTGCCTGTGAGCAGCCACTCTGCTTCCCTGTAATCTACACAGATCAGGCAGTGCAAAGCAATTTCTCTGAAAAGGTTGCTTTTTGTCAGGGGGAGGTGTTCTTCCCTGGACCCTGACTCCTGGCCC